>LBNU01025627.1:59245-92615 GCA_014162995.1 Artemisia annua | reverse complement strand
CTTCATGACTACACTACTTCTTCATGCCACTCTAATATCATGAAATAATCAATGTGTGTGTTTTTTTGATGCTTGCAAAAATCACCCAAGAAGTGGAGAAATGCCTTCTATTTATAGGCTCATGAGATCTTGAATATGCCAAAGAATATTCCAAAGCATAAGGAATATGCCAAAGAATATTCCAAAGCATAAGGAATATGCTAAATAATATTCCAAAGCATAAGGAATATGCCAAAGAATATTCCATCCATTCCCTCCTAAATTCAAAATTTGAATTTTGAATTTTCCATTTTCCCTCCATGTTCTAGAGGCTTCTAGAAGCATGTTGGGTCTTGATGGGCCTTGTTGGGCAGGTTACTATTGGGCCCCGAATAGGCTTGTTTGTTTGCTTGGCCCGTTCCATTTAGCTAAGTCCAAATGCATGCTTGGCCCAATCCAATCAACTAAGTCCATATGTAGAAGTCTTGTATGCTTAGCCCATCCAATTATTCAAGTCCATACAAGTCTTGAGATGATGATTCATAGTTACGAGTAACTTGTGCATTTTCTACAAGTTACATGTTTGTCATTATTAAAACCAAAGAGACCGTCTAGTTTAAATACCGTAATATTTATACTAACACTTTATAATAGACCAAAATCAATATGGAATGTCCAAATAGAGCTTGCTGCAAATACAAAACAGAATAAAACGTTTTTCTAGAAAATTTTTAAAAAATTTTGATTTCTGAGTCGTTAGATGGGCGGCCCCCTTAATTCATAAGGCCCCCCCCTTAAAATTAAGGGGACCGGCCTCTAATTAAGGGTACCGGCCTCCCATACAGTAAAATTTACTGTTTTCTTTTGCATCTTGTGATTCCTTTTGGTAGTCTCAGCTACCATTTCCGTTTAAAACTAAACTGATTTTGGAATCTAAGCTTCTATTTTGAAATTAATTCCATTTCTAAACATGTTTTCATACTATATAATCCCCATGCATGTTTAATCCACAATCCATCATCCTCAACCTTCATCAAACCTCATCCATCTAACAATGTATTCACCAAGAACTACCCACTCAAACAATGCCAAGAAACAAAAACTTCTCATCATCCCACCAAAACAACTCTTCATTGATCTCACCCATGAAGACAACACAACTCCATCACCACCACCTCAATGCTCATCTCCAAGTGCACCTAATGCACCCTCCAAAACACCATCAACAAACTTTTGATTATCTTAATTCGAATCATTAGAATAGTTATTTGTAAAGTATGTAAAAGCTCAAGTGTAAGGGGAGAACCGAGCCCCCTTGATGTATTATTTTGGATGGTAGGGCAAGAGTGTAATAAAAAAAATCGAAAAATCAAGAAAAAGAAATATATATATATATATATATATATATATATATATATATATATATATATATATAGAAAAAGAAAAAGAGAAAAACATACGGACTACCATCCCGTTTCCTTTTTTTTCATTTTTTTTTGTTTTTTGTTAGTTTTCATTAGCTTAAATTGAGTCGAGTCTTGGCTTAGCAATTCCACATTGTACATGTAATTGACTAAGATGATTAACTCGCCACCAGTAAAGATTGCCTTTATCCATCAAAACCGTGTTTATCATATCCCTACACCTTACGTTAAAACCCTTTAAAAGACCTCTTTGATAGTTTATCCTAGGTGCTTACGCCAAAGTGGTGGAGGTTTTTTATCCTTTCTCGAGCCTATGGTAATCTATGTGCTATGACAGGTAGTGAGAGATATTTTTCATTTTCATTTGTGATATATAATTTTATAACACCCGAGAGATGTGAGTATCCAAACACTATTTGCGAGGTGCTAGTATATAATTTCTGTGCTTATTTTGATTGAAGTGGAATGATCATTTGTTGTAATTACTTTTAGATTAGTGTTAAATGACCCCTAGCTTGTATTTTGATTAGAATAAAAGCGCATATCCTTGAGGACAAGCAAATCTCAAGTGTAAGGGTATTAGATGAGGCGAAAAGTGTTATGCTTTTACCATATCTCGATTCCTTTATGACCTCAAAACGAGGGGGAGTATACGTCAAGGGGGAGCTCAAAGCTAATCGGGATAAACCTTTTTGATGCTAAGAAAAGGGGGGAGAAGTGATATAAACTCATAATAACACTTGTATATATACTAATCTTCGCTTAATGAGTTTAGATTTTGTAATCATCAAAAAGGGGGAGATTGTTGACATAAATAATGCGTAAAAACGTTATTTATATTTTTCGATGTCTCTACGTTTTAACGATCACAAAATATAAAATCATTAAACGTAAGATTACTACGTAAACTAGTATTAAGCTAGTTTATATCATTATATCCAACTTAATCACTCAAGGTATGAATAAACAAGTGCTTAATACATCTCATGATTAAAGGGGTATTTAATTAATTAATACAAAGTTTATTTAATTATATAAACGTATTATATATTTTTGAAAAACATTTTGGTAATAAAGAAAAATGTTTTAATCATACTAAATATATGAATTCAAATTTTTAACCAAAATCAGTTAGTTTTTTACCAAATAAACTTTCCCCACAAAAGACAAAACTTTCTGGCCGTTACAGTAGGTCGGCCCCCTTAATTATAAGGGGTGGCCCCCTTAATTTTAAGGGGACCGGCCATGAATTAAGGGGACCGGCACGCTCCTGTGTCAGAATTTTTTCAGAATTTTCCCCTGTAAATACCACCTTAAACCTGGTATTTTTCCTCACCTTTTGCACGAAAATTTCAGATCTAAAATCTCTATAAACGTCTTCCAAAACCCTTTGATCATTAGATTACTAATCCTTGTTTCAAGTGATTCAATCCCTCCACATCCATCCTCATTCAAAGTGCAAAAGAAGAATACTCCTTCAACAAACAAAGCTCAAGAAGTATTATAGTATAGTTGTGTATATTGTGTATATTATTTGTATAGTTGTGTTGTGTTTGTAATAAGTAGTGTAGGGAGAAGTAGAAGTTGTGTAGGGAAAATAAGAAGTAGTGTAGTGGTGTGAAGTTGTGACGAAGTTGTGGTGTGCTCAAGTTGTGAAGAAGTTGTGTTGTGTTGTGAGATTGGTTCTAGCTAGAATTAGAACCCGACATCTAGCTTTGTGTCGTTAAGCCGGTGTAGGCGAAAGTTGTGTAAGGTTTCTCCGCCACAAGGGAGTTTGTTGACATAGTGAAGAAAACTCTCGAGTAGGTGACTCGGGGAGTGGAGTAGGAACAAGGAAGGTGTCCTTGTAGCTGAACCACTATAAATCCTTGTGTTGTGGTTTGATCTTTCTAACTCTTCTCATTCATTACTTATTTACTTACATAGTATTAGCTTAGCTTAGTTAGCAATATATATAGTTGTTCATATAGTGCAAGTCTTGAATTCACATAAACTAGAATCAAAGTTTTTAAAACAAACTTGTTTTCATAAATTTTAAAACGGACGTAAAACTATTCAACCCCCCCTTCTAGTTTTCCACACCTTGTTTTAACTTGTATTATAATTACGTTGGCATCATTGGTCAAGTAATTCTCCCACACCTTTGCGATGTACTCATTTTTAGTACACGATACCCCTAGTACACCCCTTAGAGCCTATCTTTTTCGTTTCTAACTTTAAGCATTTTACTTAAAGGAAGAATTTGTTTACAATCCACCCCAAATGTAGACCCAGATTGCCTTAGCCTACCTTGTATGCACTCATCTTTAGTGCATTATTGTGACAACATTTGTTTAAACCCGTTGTTAATTATCTAACTGATTACATGGTTGCGAATTCGAGTCATATCTTGTATATATTGTTTTGGGACGATTGGGACTCATGAGTAAAGTACTAGTGTTATTGAGTAACGGGGAAGAAACTGATGTATTACCCCCATATATGCGTAAATGTTTTAAAGTACTCCAAGTGTTTTGATTATCTTAATTCGAATCATTAGAATAGTTATTTGTAAAGTATGTAAAAGCTCAAGTGTAAGGGGAGAACCGAGCCCCCTTGATGTATTATTTTGGATGGTAGGGCAANACGTTACAACCCTTTATAAAGACCTCTTTGATAGTTTATCTTAGGTGCTTACGCCTAGTGGAGGAGTAATTGATCCTCTCCCAAGACTATGGTAATCTATTTGCTATGACAGGTAGTGAGTGTTATTTTCCGTTTCCATTTATGAAAGATATACTTTATGACATTTGAGAGATGAGAGTATCCAAACACTATTTGTGAGGTGCTAGTGTATGATTTTCGTGCTTATAATGATCATTTGTTGTAATTACTTTTAGATTAGTGTTAAATGACCCCTAGCTTGTATTTTGATTAGAATAAAAGCGCATATCCTTGAGGACAAGCAAATCTCAAGTGTAAGGGTATTAGATGAGGCGAAAAGTGTTATGCTTTTAGGGGTTCATTTAAGCCCTAAGTCGTGATAATTTGATCAAATATTGCCTCAAATCGTTCCATTCGTCATTTTAGGTAATTTGGAGAAGAAATCTGGAAAAGGAAGTATTTTGGACGTTTTTGGAGCAAAAAAGTGAAGAAAACGACAAAGTCCCAAATTATGCTGAAAACAGTACCTGACGGCGTCACGCCTTACAAGGTGACGGCGTCATGTGTTGGCAAAGAGGTGGATATGAAGTTTAAATGAGACGTGCCAGAAAGAATTTTGAGGTTAAAGAGTGACGACGTCACCCTTTGTGATGCCCAGGCCGTCACGTATTGGAGCAAAAGGAGACGGCCCAGAAGACTTTACAAGGTGACGGCGTCAAAAATGGATCTGGGCAATCCGAGAGTTATTTTGGCGGCGAGCTGACGGCGTTATGGTCTATAACGTGACGCCGTCAGAGTGTATTCTCTATATATAGTTTTCTATTTTTCAATCATTAGAGAGAGAACTTTTGGGAAAAGTTTGGGATAAACCCTAGGTCGAATTTTATACTCTTTGTAAGGGTTTTTCACCCTTATTTCATCCATGCTTAATTAAAGATAAGTCTTCCATTAATCATTCAATATGTCTATGTTTTGTTTGATTCTATCTTATGCTTGTATTTACATTAACATGCTAGGCTAGGTTTGTTTGTGTTTGCTTAGATGTAATGAAACCAAGCTATTGATTATTGGTTGATCGTTTGTTATTAATTGTTGTGGATGAATGATATCAATGTTAGGCTTAAGAAAACTGGCTAACTTCCTATTGGTAACTTGCTTGAACGTCTTAAGAAACATGAATCGGATGTGTACTACGATTTATTGGTTGTGTTTAAATCATAAGAGAATATTAATGAGGCCATGATAGGATACTTAACGTGTCGTCATAGGAAGAGATATGATCTTATAGAGTTAGGGAAGGACGTACACGCCCCGACGAATGGTATTAAGGAATGCAACCCGTCATCCACGCAATTGTAACAAACTAATCAACCAATGAAAGATAGCTAGGGATAGTGAAACCTAAGTAAACACGTTTTTCTCCATATAAGTTTTTCTCACATTTACTTTCTTGTCATTTTATTTTTATTGCATTTGTAGTTTATTGGGTTAGTTGACTAGCAACTAATTCCGCCCACTCTTTCAAAACCGAGATTTTACTTGCTTTCATTAAATATAAAAATACAAAAAGAATCATCGCTCACCTTTAGACCTAATTAGAGTAGTTTTAAATCCTAATGAACACTATTCCCCATGTAGAACGATCAATCCCCCGGTACTTGCCACTACACTATACTACATCGATCAGGTATAATGCCTGGTGGGGATTGCAAGCTTCTCAAGATCCCTTGAGAGGTAAAACCTTTTGCAAGGTTGCAAAACCACGCATCAGTTCCAGAATCTAAATACTACCGGTACACTCACAAGCATCAAAGATGAATGCTTGTTCCTAAAGATCTAAACGCGAACCTCACATATTTGGGATGTAAATTTTTGAGTGGTACGATTTTTGTGCTAGTCATATAATTCATATCCATGAGACGCTTATTAAGACTAAAGTTTCACTCCCACATGTTATTAAAAATTTTAAATTTGGTGCAAAATTACCCTAACAAGTATTTCTCTTAGTTTTATCAAACATTTACTATTAAACAAAACAAAAATCAAGTGGAGTTATAGTTTCTAAGGTATTCCAATTTACCCTCCCTACACTTAAATCGAACATTGTCCCTAATGTTCCTAAAAAATGTAAAAGTAAAGATAAATGAAAATGAAAGAAACTAATACTCACCTGATTTACTCGTTATGGACGATTGTGGAAATATGGTTAAATCTTCCTCCAAAAAAATGAACATGATAAGCTCCACTCCTGAAATAAAATCATTTTCTTGTCCAATATAACCTGTAAACAGCTAAGAAAACAAACACAAAACCTCGCATAAAATCGGCGGTAAATTCTATATAAAAGTAAATCCTAGAAAACAATGTAAGACATAATGCTTGCAAAATGAATGTTTACAGGTTCCTGGTAAATTAAAGATCTTACAAAATTATGCAGTTGCAGCAAAAAAAACAAAACATGAATTTTTTTTCAGAAATAATACCTGACATCGTCAGGTTATAACTCCTGACGCCGTTATGAATGATCTGACAGAATTCTTTATATTTTGTTTCTGGAAAAATTTGAGTTTTAACACCTGGAAATTCTGTAAAACATTCATTGTGACTTGATACAAGCATTTGACTCTAATAAACACAAATATATATATATGCTAATCTTTAATTGCTATTGTTCATGTTCAATTTGTTTTAAAAACAAATATGATCTTCTCTACACTTATCTTTTTGTAAAATACTTTTATATGTGATTAAGACGAAGTTAAAAACAAAATAAAGCATTTTCACAATTTATTTAACACATGAACAATGAACAATTAAGATGGATCATACATACAAAATCAAATAAAAGTAAACAAACAAACAAACAAATAAAATAAAAACATCAAACAATTAAAAAATGGGTTGCCTCCCACGAAGCGCTTGTTTTTGTTCGAGTCACGAGCCTGACTCTACCCTTATTTAACAGATATAAGGGAGGTTTTCCATACACTTAATATTAAGTGTGGGTGATAGTAGTGATACACACCATTAGAGTTAAAATATGCCATGTGAGGTGAAGGGGGTGTGTGAATGGCTTCCTTCATCCTAAAACTACCCAGACTATGTGGGTTGATGGGTGGTTCGTTCCTCTTTTGTCTCCTAGATGTATATCTAAGGATGGAAAATTGAGTAAAGATTGAGGTTGAGGTTCCGATTCATCAACACTAGGAACTTCTTTAGAACTAAGAGTAAGGTTGTGACTACAAGTATTCAAACCTATATCCTCTAGTTGTGTTTGGCTCAAACGTTCTACCTCCATCTGGATTCCTAAAGTCTCTTCTACTTCTTTCGGGTAAGTCACAGGCGGTGTGTATGCATCAAGTGATGGTCGGAGTTGTGGGGTACATTGCAGGTTTGTGTTATTTACCACATCCGTCCTCGTCTCTACATCACCTATATCCTCATCATGTGTTTAATAGAATCTAACCCAAACATGTTCCTAAGTATCTCAAATCCTTTTCTAGCCATTTCAAGTTCTAAGTCCGATTCATAAGAATCTTCCTCAATAACTTGAATACTATGTTCAATTTTCCTAAAGGATTCATCATGTGTTCCTTGAGATTCAAAGTCATTGATCATTAAACCTAGGTCTTTTTGCTCAATGTGCTCATGTTCGGCTCCGTAACTGTTTCCTCAAGTTGTGATGTATACAAACCCATCAATTGCCGTTTAAAAAAAAATACAAACCCATCAATTCATTCAACTTATGGTTCACGGTTAGGAGGCTTTCATCAAAAAGTTTCCAAATGATATTACTAAAAGGAGTTGATCCTAACAATGATTTTTTAATAGAGGCCACACATGCACATAATTCATCAAACCAATCAAACTTTACACCCATCTCCTCTTGTATATGTCTAAGATTACTTAAAAATTCATTGGAGCAACAGGAAGCAAATCTATCCATGTAAACTATGTTCCTCTATTGTTAATGATCTAAATGGAATTTCATCCGCCATGGTGACAAATGAAAATGGTTTTACAAACAAAGGGCACAAAGAAAAAGATAGACTACAAGAAAGCTAATAAAAAGAAAATAAAAATCTCATTTGATAGGAATCTTGTGAGTAGACATAAATGAAATAAAAATCAAACCTAAGCAATAACTATTCCCCAGCAGCGGCGCCAAAAACTTGATGCGAGAATTGCGGTCTCGCAAAAGGTTCTACTTCTCAAAGGATCTTGAAAAGCTTGCAATCCTCCAGGCAATGTACATGTTCGTTGTAGTGTAGTATAGGTATGTCTGGGGGATTGATTGTTCTCTAGGGAAATAGTGTTGTTATGATTTGAGGTATATGTCAACTAGCTCTAAAAGTGAGAGATGATTCTTTTTGGTATTTTATATTTTATGAAAGCAGTAAAAATCTCGATTTTGAAAGGAGTGGGTGGAATTAGTTGCTAATCAACTAACCAAAACCTAATAATTAAACTAATAAACAAAAATATAAATAAAAAGAAAAGGAAAATTTATGGACTACTTATAATGAGACAAATGTGTTTACTTAGATATAATTACTCCCTAGTTATCTGTTGTTGATTCGTCGAATGTCACAGTGCAATTGTTTTAGCCAAAGCGTTGTATTCCTTAATATCTGTCGTGGGGGCATACACGTCCTTCCCCAACTCTATGAATCTCAATTTCTCCTATAGTGGCACGTTTAGTACCCAAGCCATAGAATCACTGACATCGATTCATGCATTAAATACAAAGAGAAAAACCGCAGTGTACATACGATTGCCTTTTCTAAGACGTTCAAGCTAGTTACATAAAGAGGTCAACCAGTTTTCTTAGACCTAAGGTGAAGGAATCAACTAAACAATAGACAACTTATCAACAATCAATAACTAGGTTTCATTAGATCTAAGCAAACACTAAATAGCTTAAGCTAGCATGTTAATAGAAAGAAAAGATAAACAATTAATCAAATAACACAAAGACATATTGAATGATTAAAAGAAATTAAAACTCATCTTCAATTAAAAATGGAAGAAAAGAGGTTATGAAAACCTTTAAAATTCTCTGAAATTTGGATTAGGGTTTGTCTCCATAGTTGCACACTAATGAATAAAAAATCGAAAACTATATATAGAATTACAAGGCTGACGTCGTTAGGTTATAAGTCCTGATGCCGTTAAAAAGTCGCATCTAGGGTTTCGTCTTGTGCAAGCCAACCTTCTGACGTCGTCACATATTAAAACTTTTGGGTCGTCTCTTGTTAAGTTATAACCAGACGACCTACTCCCAAATACACTTGACGCCGTCAGGTGTAAATCTTCCAAAGTTTCACTGGAGCGTCATGCGTAATATTTTCCAGCTTTTTGATCTTCAAGTGACGGCTTCAGCTAGTAATGCTTGGCGTCGTTTTATTCACTTTTGAGCCCAAAACATCCAAAATGCTCCAATTTCCAGAATTCACGTCCCAAGTACCTAAAATGAGAAAAGAAACGATTTGAGGCGATATTTGACCATATATTTACGATATAAGGCTTAAATGACCCCTTAAAAGCGTAACAAATAAATCCTTATCACCTGTCACTATAAAAACACTACTTGAGGCATCAATTACAACTGATGATATGTATCTTCTATCATGAGTGGGACCCAAATCATTGATAACTCTGCAAGTGAAAGCAAAAAAATGAGACTAAAGATTGTTGTAACTTGAGAGTGTTGTACTTTATGAAAATATCTAAATGCACTGTTAAAATTTGTAAGTGAGTTTTAGCCAATGTATCCTATCATAAAACTTGTGTAATTTCAACGTTGACTCAGATACTGTGTTGGCAACAAAGCATGGCTACATTTTGCATATGGCAGTTTCTGCCAGGACAAAGTTAAGATGGACCAGCAGACATAATCACCATTTCCAATCGATCAATCACCCAAATTAGATATGCAAAAACAACCGACAAATTATACGGCAAACTAAATAGCCTAAACTATTGACGCGTGCTCTAACAAAAGCTTCATAGGAAAAAAAATTGTTGTTTAAACACAAACCTTAATGACATATGCACATTCCACATCATTTTCTTTCTGTATATGAACTTAAGTGAGTTTGGTACAAGTGATTTAGTCATAATAGATCATAGACTTAGTTAAATTGCAACACACTCAGCTTAGCATCAACAATGCACTTCATTCTATACTTCAGGTATAATAGAATTATTCCCATAAATAAGAATCGTGACACCGTGTTACTGATTCTCCTAAGTCCCTGAGTAGTACATGCCCCTTGAAACTGCTATGTAGCATGTTTCTTGATTTAAAGTCCCAGACTTCAAAATTTTTAAGTCACTTGGCTTCTTTATTTGTCTACATCTACTCAAGATCAACACTTCCATGTGCCGAGCTATCTTGCCTTATTAGGCAATGTACGTTTGTTCAGGATCTTGACATTCTCCCACTTAATCTTTGCAATACCAGGAATCCTCCCACGTTCTCCTACTTACTCTTTAGTTAAACAATCTCAAATTAACTTTTCATGTTCTCACTTCCGTATCTCAAATCTGAGTTAAACTCCTCTAATTAGGTCCGGTTAAGGACTTTCAGCTTGTGCACATTAAGTTGATCTTGTTTAACTAGTGATAACACGGTTATTTGTTCCTCTCATAACGCATCTTCAAGCTTTACCTGAACATTCCAAACCAGAATGAGATTTTACTCATGATCTACAAACCCTTGCCCTTTCGAGTTTGACTTACGAATCAAAAATACTACCTAGTAGTATATGAGCTTTACATAATCTCTGGATTTTTGGAAATACCATCCCTTAAGTATTTCTCTTTTACAAGAAATCTTATCCCATATATTTGATATTATTACTCGTGGGGTATACACCTAGATTCTATCAATACTCGAGATTTAAGGCATTATCATCAGGTAAAAGGAATCCTATATTACTTAGGTTATGGAAAAAATGTTCTTTAAGTCAATTCTGGACTTTATATTCTTTGATTCATCTATCATAGACAGATGTAACAAATAAAAGACTCTTTTACTTTGAACTTCCATCATAGATGGATTGCATCAAAGTTCATTATTATCTTTGAACTATCCCAAATAGATCGCCTCATAGTATATCATATTGAGCTTAGGAGCTCATTTGAACATTTTTTTGCTTCACCTGTTCTTATGAAGAATCCATAAGTATCATCACCTCTTGAACAAACTAGGTAGATCTTTTCAATTCACGAATTTATAATTCAGATATTTCTATGTCTTTGAGAAAAACTTATTAGTTACATGTTTTTAAAACAAAGATTAACAGTGGTAATTCAGATATTTCTATGTCTTTGAGAAAAACTCTGCATTATAGCTTTCCCTTTTTCCTTCCTTATCTTTTCAAGTTCTTCCTCAGTAGTGGTAATGGTTTGACTAGCAGTGGGAACCATTTGCTCTGCAGTGGGAATTGGAACATCAGTGGGAATTGTTGTTGCAGCAGTGGAAAAGACTTGCCCTGTTTCTTCAATATCAAATTGCTGTTGTTGAGAAATTTCTGGCTCTTCAACATCATTCATTGACTCAAATGCCAAATTTTGAACACCAAAATCATCTTCTATGTCATCTTCTTCCCTGAAGTCAATTCTCCTCCCTTTAGTATCAGCACCTGTTTTCCTCCCCTGTTTGGGAGAATTACCCAAAACATCAAAGAAATCTTCACTAGGTAAGGATGAGGAAGATAACACCATCTTTGCAGACTTTCTATGTAGCTTTAACCCCTGTACTTCATTCTTGAGGCCTTGAATCTCTTATTGTAGTAAAGTAATGTCATTGGCATGCTGCTCCTTAACTTGTGCCAATTCCTGTTTGAGAGATTCAACCTGCTTTGCCAATTTTGTACATAGTTCCATCAATTCCATTGGTTGCTCATTGCCCTCATCACTTCCAACTGTGTGACCTGTTGGGAGAGGTGAATCATAGGGCAACGGTTCAGTCTCCTCCCTAGTTGGACTAGGTAAAAGCCTGGAATCACCATTGCTTGTTCCAACACCAAAAGGTTCAGGAACATGTTGTGTTTGGATGAAAGAAGTTGGCTGTTTATGCCTTCTTTCATAGGTGTGAGAAACTTGTGGAGTGTAGTCAATGTTTGGAACAGTGAGAATGGGTGTGGTTAGAGGTACAACTGGGATTGTTGCATCTTCACCCTGTTACTGTGAAATCTTGGCAAGCATTTATGGAAAAAGTGGTTTAAAAATCCAAGTGCCAGCCTTATCCATGTTTTGAAAAACTTTTGGCTTTAGGTGTCTGATTTTATAAACTCTTTTATGGGGTTGCAGTGGAAATTCATTTAACACTGCTTGCACAAACCTTGGGTACATCAAAAATTTTGTTGAACTTTGTACATTGCCTTTCATACTTGTAAAAATATAGTTAGACCAGTTGAAAATTCTATTTGTAGCTAGACATACCAAGGGGTAGGCCATTGGTGAACTAAATTGTTCATAAGAAGTTTTCTTAGGACTAAGGCAATGTAACAAAGTATGGATTAAAAATCTCCATTGGGGATAGAAACCACTCTTTTTGAAAGTAGCCTTTTTGTCAGTGGTATCATACCCCATGGATAAAATATTTTTCCAAATTTCTGGCATGGGTAATGTGATGATACCATTGAGATCATCTAATTGGAGAATTCTCCTCAAAGATGCCTGAGTAACATCAATAGTTACCCCATCCACTGTGGCTCTAAGAGTATCCACAGATTCATGTGTATCTCTATTTTCAATTGTTATGGACTTAACAGAATTCCAAAACTGCTTGATTTGAGAGATATAGATTGTGGGATTGAGAAGTAAAGCATACCTCACATGTGTAGTGTTAAGAAAATCCACAATCTGATGAAAAAGGGGACCACTGATGCGTGGTTTTGTGACCTTACAACAGGTTTTACCTCTCGAGGGATCTCAAGAGGCTTACAACCCCACCAGGCAGTGTACCTGACCGATGTAGTATAGTGTAGTGGTAAGTACGGGGGATTGATCGTTCTCTCACAGGGAATAGTGTTCGTTAGGTTAGAAAAACTAATCTAATATGTCTAAGGGTGGAAGGAGGATTCTTTTTGTATTTTTATATTTTTTAGAAAGCAAGTAAAATCTCGGTTTATAGGGAGTGGGCGGAATTAGTTGCTAGTCAACTAACCCAAAATTACTACTTATGCAATTGAAAATAAAATAACTAAGCTATTAGTTTGTGAAAACAATATGGAGAAAATTGTGTTTACTTAGATTTCATTACTCCCTAACTATCTTTTACCGGTTAATTGATATGTATGTTACTTGTGTGGATGAAGGGTGTATTTCTAATAACTCATGGAGTGGCATACATATCTCTCCAATTCTATGAGCTCTTATCTCCTCCTATGCCATGCACGGCACAACCATAGGGATTGTAAACAGTGGCTCATGCGTTAAATACTACCTTAATAGCCTAGTATGCCTTGGCTACATGTTTCCCAAGACGTTCAAGCATGTTACCATAAAGGAGGTTGGCCAGTTTTATAGAGCCTAACATTGATGGAACAATCATCCCAACAAACAACAACACACACCAATTAACAAATAATTAATAGTTAGGTTTCATTAGATCTAAGCAAACACTAGGGAATTTAGCTACACATGTTAATTGAAAGACAAGCAAGATAGATAGAAAACCAACACATAGACATATTGATTGAATTAAAGTGAAGACTTATCTTTAATTAAGCATGAGGGTTCCAAGGGTTGGAAACCCTAAAAGTTACAGAAAAATCGCCTAGTGTTTGGTGCCAAAAGTTCTCCACAAAGTTCCACACTTAATGAATGAAAATTAGGAAAATATATATAGATTTTACATTGGGACGGCGTCAGGCTATAAGGGCTGACGCCGTCAGCTTGCCGCCATTAGGGTTCTCGGATGGCCTAGATCCACTTCGGACGCCGTCGCCTTAAAAAACTCTCTGGCCCGTCATTCTTTAGCTTACACTTGACGGCCTACACCTTCTAACACCTGACGGCGTCAGGTGTTAATTCACAAAACCTTTCTGGCCCGTCATTTGATAATTGAATTCCACTCTTTTGTCATCCTTGCTGACGGTGTCACCTTGTGACTCTGACGCCGTCAGGTTGTAATTTCCAGCTTCTTTGAGACTTGGTCGTTTTCTTCACTTTTATGCTCCAAAAACGTCCAAATATGCATGTTTTCCAGAATTCATCTCAAAAGTACCTAAAATGACAAAAGGAACGATTTAGGGCAATATTTGATCACATTTATACGAATTAAGGCTCAAATGACCCCTTAAAAGCGTAACACTTTTCGTCTCATCAACCACTCTTGTTGTTTGACTTTTCCAAATTTGCCACCTGGTTGTGCTCTTCTGCAAAGGTAATAGAAGCCATAGTATTTTTGATGAAAAACACTTGTGTTAGTGTTGAATTGAATGAATAACTCGCCAATTGGGAATACAATATTTATACTGCTAGGGTTTGTGAGTTATGCGCAAGAAAGATTATCTATGGAAAAGACTTATCTTAGAAAGATAAGTTATAATTATGGAATAAAGATAATCTTCTAAAAATTTTACCCTATTATTAAGGAAAGCAGTTATTTCTCAACGGCTAGTAAAAAGATTTGTTACTGACACAACAGTTGTAACGACTAGTTCATCAGTGGTAAAAATAACACTGTCAGTGGAAACTGTGAACTAGCAGTGGAAATTTTTCACAAAAATTTTCAAGAGCAATGGTAAAATAAAACATATGAAAATTTGACTGCTCTTATTATAGTTTTTAGCAAACTACCAGCTATCAACGGATTTGATATGTCTTTACCATGAGCCGTTTGCTATGGACTAGCCAACTATTAATCATAAAGAATATGGTGAGTTGATAACCATATAGATTTTGGTAAACTATCAACCATGAATGGATTTGTTAAGTCTTTACCAGTAGCCGTTTGCTCTGGACTAGTTGATTCTTATGTGTGTTAGACATGGTGAATCAATAACCATTTGTTGTGTATCTCAGTTATACACCTTTTATGATCACCTCCCAACAAGAATTTTGGTTATGTACCTGCAAGTGTTAGTATAATTCAAAGAATATTCATAACCAAACTTGTTTTTAACCACAATTACTTTCAACCAAGCCACTATTCACAAATATCTTCTAAAAGTCAACTCTCCAATATCTTTATTTACTTTTCAATCTACCAAAATAGGTGAGAGTAAATACTTCAATTAAAGAGTTCTAGTTGTTGACTTTTCCTATATAAAGAAGCTCGGATCTCCATTCTCTTTACCAAAACACATTGTACTTTTCACACAAATCCTAAGAATCACAATGAGCAAACTTCCAAACATAGTGTACATCTCCTCTGATTCTTCTGCTTCAGAAGAATTTGTCATGTCTTATGATTCATCCTCTGAAGGAACAAGATGGTCAAGCTATTTTCCACCTTGTGCTTCAGCCTCTTCATCAAGGAAGCCACCAAAGAAGACAACTACTAAGCCTGTTGCTCAACCTTCATCTACACCAGCACCAACACCAGTTCCTGCTCATGCACCATCTTTGGAGTTCTACTCCAGTTCATCTAATGATTCAGATGATTGTGAGTCCTACTCCTTGTCAAAGGAGTTGCCAAGGGCTCTTACTAAGGCATTGGGAACAGCTCTCTCCAATATGACACAGATTTCCATCCCTGAGAGGCCTTCAAGACTACCAAGGCTAACTCCACAAGTGCTTGGGCTTGATTGTCCTAGGTTGCAGTATTCTTTTGAGAACAAAAGAAAGAGTGCACAGAAGGGCAAGCAAAACTACAAGGGCAAGGGGAAGAAGCCTGCAGAGTAGCTTGTGTAGGGTGTAGGGGTGTAGGCTATTAAGTTTTATGTTTTTGTGTTTTGATGATGGTTACGATGTACTCTCCTTCCATGTAATGAAACTCTTTAATGAATAAAGTTTTTTTTGACTGTTTTCTGTTTCCACTGTGAGAGCACCATATACCACTGCTTGCCTGTTTGTTTCCACTGTTTGCTTTGTTCTCTGCATAAAAGTTAGTGGATAAAAAAAAACACAAGCATAACATATACAAACTTATACAATTAACAATTTTGAGTACCAATACCTCCCCTCAACACCAAAGACCATATAAAAAATAGTTACGGATTGAGCATTCCAATACTTGTTACTAAGTATTGAAATCTACCCACATCAAGACCTTTTGTTAATAAATCAGCATAGTTATCATTAGTATGAATTTTGATAACCTGAATTAGTCTTTTCTCATAACAATCTCTTATAAAATGATGTCTTATTTCAATATGTTTTGTCTTTGTGTGTTGAACTGGATTCTTAATTATGCATATGGAACTACTATTATCAATGTAAATGATGGTATTCATAAAATTGTACCCATAGTCCAAAAGTTGATTTTGAAGCCATAGAACTTGAGCACAGGAACTTGCAGTAGCTACATACTCTGCCTCAGTTGATGAATTAGCCACCATTGTTTGCTTCTTGCGCAGCCATGACACTAACCTATTGCCAAGAAATTGGCATCCACCTGCAGTAGATTTTCTATCCAAGCTTGCTCCAGCATAATCACTATTTTTATAAGTGACCAATTCCTAAGGAGAGTCTCTAGGATACCACAATCCTAGATTAGGAAAAGCTTTGAGATATTTGGAAATCTTCTTCACAGCAGTCAAGTGTGAAACCTTGGGAGTGACCTGAAACCTTGCACAAGCACACACTGCTAACATGATATCTGGTCTAGATGATGTGAGATACATCAAAGAGCCAATCATAGACCTATACATGTGCACATCAACAGCTTCACCATTGTTTTCCTTCAAGAGTAGATGTGTAGTCTTGTCTGCAGGAGTGCTACTTGACTTTGGATCAGTGAATTTGAACTTCCTAAGTATCTCAGCCACATATTTATCTTGATTGATGAATATTCCATCTGGCCTTTGTTGTACTTGAAGTCCTAAAAAGAATGTGAGTTCACCCATGGAACTCATCTTGAACTCTTCCTTCATAAGCTTCTCAAATTCTTTGCACATCTCTGGCTTAGTAGACCCAAAAATGATATCATCAACATATACTTGAACTAGCAAGATATCATTCTTGTCTTTCTTGATGAACAAAGTTTGATCCACTCTTCCTCTATGAAACCCATGACTAATAAGATAAGTTGTTAAGGTTTCATACCATTTCCTTTGAGCTTGATGCAAACCATAAAGTGCCTTAACTACCTTGTATACTTTGTTTGGATAGTCATGATCTTCAAAACCTGGAGGTTTTGACACATATACCTCCTCATCAATTTGCCCATATAGAAAAGCACTTTTTACATCCATTTGATAGACTTTAAAGCCCATAAAAGATGCATAGGCCAAAAACAGCCTAATTGCTTCAATTCTTGCAACTGGGGCAAACACTTCTTCATAATCAATACCCTCCTCCTGAGTGTATCCTTGAGCCACAAGCCTTGCCTTGTTCCTGATAACAATTCCTCTTTCATCCTTCTTGTTTCTGAACACCCATTTTGTTCCTATTACCTTCTTGCCAGAGGGTAAGTCACATAGCACCCAAACCTTCTGAATTTTAAATTGGAGCAATTCTTCTTGCATTGCTTCCACCNATAATCAATACCCTCCTCCTGAGTGTATCCTTGAGCCACAAGCCTTGCCTTGTTCCTGATAACAATTCCTCTTTCATCCTTCTTGTTTCTGAACACCCATTTTGTTCCTATTACCTTCTTGCCAGAGGGTAAGTCACATAGCACCCAAACCTTCTGAATTTTAAATTGGAGCAATTCTTCTTGCATTGCTTCCACCCAACTTTCATCTTCAAGAGCTTTGAATACATTCTTTGGTTCCATTTGTGACAGAAAACACATGAAGAGACATTCATTCTTTTCCTCATGATCTTTAGATTCATAAATTTCAGTGATGAAACCATAAATATCGTGCAGTTGTGATTGCCTTCTAGTATTGACTCCAGATTGAACATCTCCAATCACATTTTCAAGAGGATGTGATTTATGAATTGTAGTATGGGGAGTTTGAGGAATTGTAATCTCAGTTGGCATATTTGAGATTTCAACATCATTGGCTTAAGCTTCCTCATTAACTGGAGTTGTATCTTCCACTTCTGATGTTGCAGTGGAATCTTTTGGCATAGCAGTGGAATCTGGATTCCACTGCTTTCAAGATTTTCAACACCTTTTCTACCAGCATCCTGAGCATCTCCAGTCTTTGGAATATCATTGGAATCTGAATAGTCCCAAATTGGTAGTATGAATTCATCTTGATCCTCTTCTTGATCCTTGCTTGGTTCATCATAATCAACAAACTCTTCTGAACCTGCAAAATCATAAGTAGATGTATCTGTAGAGATAGGCACATAATTCATAGTATTGGTTAGAGTATCAAGATCAAACAACTTCTCTGGACCATTTCCCTGTTGATTCACTTTGTTTTCTAGGAATTCAACATGCAGATTTTCCTCAATCTTTTGGGTTCTAAGGTTGAATACTCTAAAGGCTTTGCTAACCATGGAATACCCAACAAAATACCTTTCATCAGGCTTCTCTTCAAATTTACCCAGATGATCAACGGTATTTAAAATAGTAACATGACATCCAAATGGTCTCATAAAGTCTAGGATAGAAAGTCTACCTCTAAATAACTCATAAGGTGTCTTGTTCTTTGTTTTCACCACTAAAACCCTGTTTTGCACATAACAAGCAGTGTTAACTGCTTCAGCCCAGAAAGTGATTGGCAATTTTGAATCTGCTAACATGGTTCTAGCAGCCTCTATTAGTATCCTATTCCTCCTCTCAGCAACTCCATTTTGTTGAGGAGTTCTAGCTACACTAAATTCTCTTTTAATACCCTTATCTCTGCAAAAATCATCCATAACTCTATTCTTAAACTCTGTCCCATTGTCACACCTAATGACTTTAACTTTCATATCATTTTGGTTTTCTACCTCTGTTATAAAGACCTTAAGGATGCTAGTAGTTTCATTCTTAGTTCTAAGAAAGAAAACCCATGTGAACCTACTAAAATTATCAGTCACAACAAGACAATATTTCTTAAGATTAATGCTGCTCACAGATGTAGGACCAAACAAGTCCATATGTAACATTTGAAGTGGGTGAGCAATAGAGTTAACCAATTTAGACCTGCAAGAAGCTCTGTGTTGTTTCCCTTTAAGACAAGCAACACAGGTTTGATCATTTTCAAATCTTTTCTGAGGCAAGCCTCTTAACAAACCATCTTTAACAATCTTATTAATGGTTTTAAAGTTTATATGACCAAGTCTTCTATGCCATAGCATGGATTCATCCACTATGGCCTTTGCAAGCAAGCAAGTATAATCATTTTTAGCAACAATGTTGTTCATATCAAAGCTATATAAATTGCCTTTTCTAGAGATTTTAAGAAGGATCTGACTCTCATCAGGCATCTTGAAATCCTTAGAAAGGACATCGCACATTTCTTCAGTAAAAAGAACATTGCTTTTCTTGTCACACATCTGTGACACACTAAAAAGATTATACTTAAGCTCTTTTACATAGTACACAGGTTCAAAATCCAAGTTACCAGTTTTAATAACACCTTTACCAGTAAATTTACCATTAACTCCTCCTCCAAAGCTGACATTTTGTCCATCAAAAGGTTCAAAGTTTGGTAAATAGGACAAGTTGCCAGTCATGTGCCTTGAACATCCACTATCTGAAATTCCTTGATCTGATCTTTTTGCCCTTGGATGTTTCTGCACAATGAATAAAGAAGTTAGTTTCTTTTGGAGACCCAAGCCATGAATGACTTGGATTTGCCTCGTGTATCAATATAGTTAAATCTATCAAAGGTCATTGATACACCATTGGGATTGGTTGAAGTGTTTATTCCTTTAGGTTTCCATTCCCAACGTGCTGAGGCCTTCACAGCATTTCCCATGTTCCCCTTTTTCTTATTTACAACACTGACAGTGGGAACTTTTGAATGAGCAGTGGAAACTGCTTGTTTAGTTTTTGGTACCCACTGTTGTTTATATTGAACCTTTTTGTTGTAAAAAGAGCTTTTACCTGTTTGTGTAGATTTAACAAAAGTAGTTTTAGGATTTGCACTTGAAACAGGTGTTTTAGTAAAAGCAGTGTTAACAAATTTAACAGTGGAAAAACTTTTAAGTCCACTTTTCAAGAGTACTGCTCTTGGGATCATGTTGCTGTGTGAATTAGGGTGTGCTTTGCTTTGATACTTGTTTGTGTTCACCCTATTTTTCCCATAAACTTNACCCACTGTTGTTTATATTGAACCTTTTTGTTGTAAAAAGAGCTTTTACCTGTTTGTGTAGATTTAACAAAAGTAGTTTTAGGATTTGCACTTGAAACAGGTGTTTTAGTAAAAGCAGTGTTAACAAATTTAACAGTGGAAAAACTTTTAAGTCCACTTTTCAAGAGTACTGCTCTTGGGATCATGTTGCTGTGTGAATTAGGGTGTGCTTTGCTTTGATACTTGTTTGTGTTCACCCTATTTTTCCCATAAACTTCCATTCTCCCAACATTTGAACTACACTTAGCATGTAAATGATCAAAACTACCACAAGTGTAACATGCCTTGTTGTTCATTACAAAAACACTACCTAGTTGTTGAGATTCTACATGATTCCAACTCCTCTGGTTACCCCTAGGAGTTGATGACTTGTTTCTATACATCTCAGCATACTTTATAGTTTGTCTAGGTTTGTTAACTTGTTTCCTAGGCTCTTCTGTAATAGTATTAACAACTTGTGGGATAGGAGTCTCTACATTCTTTTTAACATTTTCATCAACAACTGATGAATCACTAGCACTCTCAAAAACATCAGTGTCCTGCTTAACCTCTACCTCACTTTTAACAAACTTGGGAGGGCCATATTCAATACTAGGTTCTTGAAACTCTTCTAGGCCTGTATGTGCTAAGTCTATTCCTGGAGGTGCTGGAATACCTCTGAGTGGTGGAGGAACAAAATTGTATCCTAAACCAGACTTAGCTTTACTTGTTATTTGAGCATCCCAAATTTTCTCAATAGACTTAGATTGATAATATAAGGTTTCAACAGATAAATTTACATTTTCATTCACCTTTGTAAGTCTTTCAACCTATTCTTTTAATGCCTCATTCACTGCTACCTTATGATCTAATTCTCTTTTAAGGAAAATCATATCATCATTAAATTTAGATTCGTTATCCCTATAATGCTCTAGTTGTTTTTCTAACACAGATATGCCTCTCCTAAGATTTGACACATTATAATTAGCAGCAAACAACTCTGTTCTTTGACTCTCACACAATTCATTAAGTCTTTCACATTCTCTAGATGCCCTACATGTTTTAGAACAACTTTCAAAGTTTTGTACCTCAGAGTCAGAGAAAGCCATGAAAGCATGTTCTGTAGCAATGAAACCATCTTCTGTAGGTCGCTCTTCATTAACATTAGCCATGAAACTCCAATCATAGCTCACACCATCAATAGCCAGCATTGCCTTAGGTTCTTCCACTGTTGGCTCTTTCTTCTGCTTGTACCAAGTAGATCTGTTATCCTGTTTTCTTGGTCTTCTGCATTCCCTAGCAAAATGTCCCAACTTGTGACAGTTGAAACATTCCACTTTCTTCTTATCAAACCCTGCAGTTTCACTTCCATTTATGTGGATTGGCTTGCCAGTCTTCTTGTAAAACTTCCTAGCTCTCATGCTAAGAAGAGCTATTTGCCACTTTATGTCCATCTCCTCCAAGTCATCATCATCAATTTGCTCTATGTCTTCATGAGTCAATATAGAGCCATTGACTTGTGTAGAGATGAATGCATAGAAAGTGGGATCACCAATACCAGCAACCTTCTTCTTTGAACCTGCAGTGGTAAAAAGAGCATTACCAGTGGAAACAGTTGAACCAGCAGTGGCAAATTCATCATCACTGTCAGCTTCACTGTCATCATTGTCAATTGAAGTTGACATCAATGCCAAGCTACTAGAGCTTGAACCCAGCTTTCCTGCCTTCTTCAACCTTTGCTCAATTAGCTTGAAGTTATTGTATAAGTCATTGAGCTTCATAGTTTCAATCTCAGGTTTGTTTTCCCAGACTGTAACATTGGTATGAAACTCAGCAGGCAAACTTCTTAGAAACTTCAAGTTGAGGTCTTCCCTTTCTACCTCAATTCCAAACACAGTCAATTGAGTGACAAGTTACTGTAGTTTGGTAAATATGCTGTCAAGAGATTCATTGCTTGAAGCAGAAAAGTTTTCATAGCTTTGCTTCAATAATGTCTTTTGGGTCTTCTTAGTAGCATCATTGCGACCAAACACTGAACAGATCTCTTAAAAAAGTTCTTTTGCTGTTTTGAACTTTGTGAATGCTATTATTTGATCTTTTGGAAGAGTCATGAGCAATGAACTTCTGGCCTTCAGATCATTCTTCCTCTGAGTTCTTTCATCTGATGTAGTAGGTACATAAACTGTTACAACCTCTTTGTCCCAATCTTCCCAGTCTTTTGTTGAGGCTTGAAGGAATCACCAGTTAAGATGATTTCCCATAAAGCATAATCTGACATGAGAAAGTATTGCTCTATCATGATCCTCCACATCTCAAACTCATTAAGTTTGAGTTTGGGAAGTCTTGGAACAGAAGAGTTTGACTGATTGTTTTCCATCTCCATTGTCTTTGAGTGAGTAAATTAAGCTTCTTCTTGGATCTTCTAAATCAAAGTATCAGAACCTAGCTCTGATACCACTTGATGGATCTAAACACACACCTTGTGTTAGTGATACTTTGAGTTATATTATTATTAAGCACACGGAATTTACTTAGTAATACTTAGAAGATGGGTTGTATGATATAATGCAAGTGATAACAGTTGTATGTAACACAAAGCTTCAATATTATTAAGAATAATACGAGTGATCTTGCTTATCACTAGGGTTACACCTTGAAGCTCTCTAGGGTTATATGTACCTTAGACAATGACCTAGGATCTCCTTTTATAGCACAAGGAGTCCTTTACAAGATAAGTATAATGCTATCTAAATAGAATATTCACAAGATCTATTCTATACTTATCTATATACGAATACATAGCAGTTATCTAATAAGCAGTGGTAATGACTTTCCACTGCTAGTGCATTCTTCAACAGTGTCTTCCACAAGCCTATCAGTGGTAACTGTTAGCTTCTGTAAATTTCCCAAAAACGATGCATGACTTCAAGCGTCAACTTCTGTAAATTTCTCAAGCACTTGATGAAGATTCAACCTCATTACCACTCACGCTTAATGATGCTTCAGGATCATCACATCTACAATGTGTGCTTTCCTTCTCCACTTGACACTCTACAATAAAATGGTATATGTTAGTTAAGTTTTTCTGAACTTCAGACCACATATATAAAAGTTAAAAACAAGGAAATAACATTCTATAAAATATGGATACCCCAATTTTCAGGAACTTTAGGTCACGTCGAAGCATTTTCAAATCTTATGCCTGCCTTTCGGCAATAATAACATTTGTAAACTTCCACTCTCTTTATTCAAAGAATAGAAGACTTGTGATTGATGAGTCTTAAAAGTCTTTCCCTATATTAATCTTAGACTAATGCGTTGTCAATATGCTTGTGCAGTCTCTTAGCTCAAACCCGCTGATAGTTGATGCCCTAGCACGGTATCTATAGGTACGGCTAAAGCGGGAGAAGTGCTTCTTGGATTCATTGGTCATATGCCCTAGCAGAGATCAATGAAATGAAAAATCACTAGCGCTTATGGTAGAGTCTATTGGCATTCCACCATAGAGGACCCAAGGCTTCATGGTGAGACTAAGTACGCCCAATTGGTGATGGAGCCTCAACCCTAGGAGTTGTCTCAGGGAGGAAATTGGTGTGGTAAAATACATATCTGAAAAACTTTACGTACAAGGTATATTATGCCTTAGTGAGGTGCCTTGTGATGACCTTTTTTAGATCCTAGTATAATGTGCGAAATGATAGGGTCTAGTAGCCATTACGATAAGGAATTAATTCAATAAAGTTGTCTTTATTAAAATGTAGATGGCAAACAATAACAACAACAATAATAACTCTTTATCACTTCACTCTATACTTGATAAGGACGAACTCACTGGGACTAACTTTCGTATCTAGTAGAGGAATATTTAGATTCTTCTATGACATGAACGAAAGTGGTATGTCCTAGAGAATCCCATCGGCCCAGAGCCCACGGCTAACACCTCGGTGGTAGTCTGGAACACCTACCAAAGGCATTTAAATGACTTGGTAGACGTTGGTTGTCTGATGCTGGCCACCATGGCACCAGAGCTCCAAGTCAACTACATGGATGTTTGAGCATTTGATCTGCTCAACCAGATGCGTACTACTTTTCAGGCGTAGTTAGTCCTGAACTGAAAGGTTCGATGTAGTTGTTAATCTGAGCAATTGCAAGATGGTTGAGGGATCACCAATAAGTGCTCATGAAATCAAAAGTATAGGGTACATCAATCGATTTGAAAGGCTAGGCACGCAATTACACCCGAGCTTGAAATTGATTTCATCTTGAACTCAATAAGCAAGGAGTATAAACAGTTCATATTCAAATACAACATGGATAATGCTGAGGGCGGGACCATAGCCGAACTGCATTACATGCTTAAGACAACCAAAATGGGTCTTGAGAAGAAGTCAAAAGATATGTTGGTGGTGGATGGGTACAAAGGAAAGTACAAGGGCATTGGTCAAGGACTTGTCCAAATGGTCCAAGGTAGGTAAACCCTGAAAGATTTTTCATTCTTTAAGTGCAGAAAAGAAGGGCATTGGTCAAGGACTTGTCCAAATGGTCCAACCAAAAAGGACAAGGAGAATAATGCTAACACCTCAGGTTATTACATAACTAACATTGATGTCTCTTACTTTGTTATGAAAGTAACAAGATCTAACTTGTTGAAATATACAATATAGATGTGAAGTGGAGAGGGGCACTGGACAGAAGTTGTAGAAGCAGCTGATGGAGAGTAATGAGAAGTTAGCGGAATATGACGACTAAGAGCGTGCATACGGTTTTAGGATTTAGGAATTTAGAACAATTTGAATTTATGTTTTCATTTAAAACTGTTTTGGCTCATTTCAGCGCTTGTTTTAAATTTTTAATGTTTTAGGTTTTAAACATTTTATTTCTGAAACTTGGCATCTTATAATTTAAATTGATATTAAAAGTTTTGGAAAAAACTTAGAGGAATCTCAAATATAACTACAAACTAAGACAACAATATATTTGTTTGATCAAACGAGTGATCATACTTTATAGGTTCCCCTAAAGAGGAATTAGTGAATCGCTTGAAAGATCTTTAGGCTTATAGGCAGTAATAAACTTTGACGTAATTCATCTGGGATGGAGTTACAAAGTAGTATTAAGAGAAACTTTGAGTAAGACTATTGGGGATAGTGGAATCAAAGAAGCACTTCTACCATATAACTAATGTACAAAATGGTCTTATGCCTCGAGTCTTGAAAGACATCAAGGTGTAAAACCCCCACGTGTGATACATTCAAATACCAAAAGTATTTGAGAGATAAGATTTCTTGTAAAAGAGAAACACATGAGTGATAGTGTTTCCAAAAATATAGAGATCAAGTAAAGCTCATATGCTACTGCATAGCATCCTAGGATCTATAAATCAAACTCATAATGGCATGAGTTTTTAGATCATGAGGAATGTCTCGCAACTTCTTTGGAGTGCTTAGGTAAGACTGGAAGATGTCTTACAGGAGGAGCAGTTAACTATGTTAACAACTGTTAAATTGATCAAGTTAATGTGCTCAAGCCAAGGCGTCCTTAACAGGACATAGGGTTAAAAGTTCAACTCAGAGTTGAGCAATGAAAGCGAGAGTAAATGATAAAGTTAACTTTTGATCATTTAACTAAAGAGTACAAAGCATGACAGGAATTATAAATCATGGTTGATCTATGCGGAAATTCCTAAGTATTGCAAGATTTAGTGGGAGGTGTCAAGATCATTAAATGATACTTACTTTGCCCTGAAGAGCAAAATAGTTTGGCACAAGGAAATGTGTTGATCTTGAGTTGTTATGGAACAATTAAAGAAGCCATGTGACTTACAAGATTAGAAGTCAGGGACTACAAATCAGGGAATGCACAACTACATCGCGGTTCAAGGAGGCTTGTACTGAAATTCTTATGTACTTAGGAGAATCAGTAACAAGGAGTCACAATTCTTAGTTGTTGATATAATTTCCATCTCACCTAATCCTATAAAGTGAAGTACATCATCAAATACTAAGCCGAGTGTGTCACGAATTTAGCTAAGTCTATCATCCAGTAACAATAAATTCGTTTGTACCCAAACCCACTTAGATTCATTAACAATAAGACAAGGTATGGTAAGTGAGGCTCAAGGGTTCTCCTAAAGATAATCATTATATAGTTTTATATAGTAGTGCTTTACTCCCATCACTTCCTGATACGAGCTAAATCAATCGCCTGAGAATTGAGGTAATGTTGTAGACTCGTGCAAATCAACGAGATATTACGAGTAGATTTTACTTAGCATATTAGAATCCATGCATGAAAGAAAATTCATTCTAAAGGGGTCCTTAGATGAATATCATGGAGGGATTCAATATAATCTTTTACTGTTAGGAATACGATTTTGGTTTACAACTGACTCAGTCACCCAAGAGAAAGATTCGGTCACCCTCGACATGATTTGGCATTACTTAGCTCGTAGTTGTCATATTAGTTAGATAAACGNTACTTAGCATATTAGAATCCATGCATGAAAGAAAATTCATTCTAAAGGGGTCCTTAGATGAATATCATGGAGGGATTCAATATAATCTTTTACTGTTAGGAATACGATTTTGGTTTACAACTGACTCAGTCACCCAAGAGAAAGATTCGGTCACCCTCGACATGATTTGGCATTACTTAGCTCGTAGTTGTCATATTAGTTAGATAAACGTAGTTTAGATGTAGATTAGTTCGCGGAAGAAGGACGGGTCTTTACCAACTGTATGCCTGATCCGCAGCCCAAGTGGCACGCCCTAAGTGGCAAAACACCATGTATATAAACCCCTCTCCATCCTTGGAGAGGGTAAGCCTTCTCTTAATCTCATTTTCTTTTTTTTTGGTTTTCTCTCTAAGGCTTCACCACTTTCTCTCTCTACTTTCTCTCTCTACATTTCTATCTTTTCTTTCTCATAACCAACGAGCCAAACCACCTTAATATATGTGTTTGTGATGTTATTTGGTATTCTACAATTGGTATCAAGAGCCATGGTTACATCCTAGGGATCTTAGAAGGTGTGGTTTTGGTTTGTTTTGGTTTCTACTAGTTTGGGGTGGTCTTTGCTCATTTTGATTCTCGTTCGTGGTGTTTCTTATGATCTTTCTTGTACTTCCTGGTTTAGAAAGGTTAGATTCATCTAGGTTATCAGTTGGTTGGACTAAATCTAACGTTTGGGTTGTGTACGAATTGGTTTGGAGCTTGTTTCTTAGTAGCGGTTTTCTCCTCGTTAAAAGCTTCTTGGCAGCGGTTAGTTTGGTAATTAGCGGTTAGTAGTAGCGGTTAAGTACAAGTAGTGGAGCGAGCATTACGCTGTACTGTGTACTATTTCAGCGGTTAACTTCCAGCGGTTTGCTTTTCAGCGGATAGTTTGGGTGTTTAGCGGTTAGTTATAGCGGTTAAGTACAAGTAGTGGAGCGAACATTACGCTGTACTGTGTTGGTGGTTTAATTCCAGCGGTTAACTACTCAGCGGTTAAGTCAGTACTGGTTACCTTACTAGCGGTTACTCTGTCTAGCGGTTACTATAAGTCAGCGGTTACTTGTTCCAGCGGTTAAGTTACAGCGGTTATCTTGTCAGCGGTTTGGTTGTCAGCGGTTAAGTTTCAGCGGTTACTGTAACAGCGGTTATTTCGTTCAGCGGTTTGTTCATTTTAGCGGCTTCCTAGTTGACTTTAGTAAAATCCTGGGAAAGAATCTATTTCTCGGTTTAAGTCACGTGTGTTGTAAAATCCCGACTAAAAACATTTTCATCATGACTACTGTAACATCTATTGATGATATTCAAGCTGCTGGGTCTGACACTCGACCTCCCATGCTAGACAGAACTGATTACGAGTCTTGGTCACAAAGAATCCGCTTGTATTGTCAAGGCAAAGAAAATGGGGAGAACATCCTGAGATCAATTGATGAAGGACCATTTCAAATGGGCACTACTAGAGATGTGATCTCCAATAATGATGATGGCACAGTCACCTTTGGAATTGATAGACCTCGTACTTACAATGATCTGAATGAGACAGAAAGGAAACGTTACGATGCTGATATTAAAGCTTCAAACATTGTGGTACAAGGACTGCCTAAGGACATCTACAAGCTGATCAACTTCAACACTGAGGCCAAGGCTGTTTGGGACAATGTCAAGACGTTGCTAGCTGGGTCAGAACTAACCAAGGAAGATCGTGAGTCTCAGTTGTACGATGAATTTGAGCACTTTAAGATGAACCCAAGTGAAAGCATCAATGACTACTATGTCAGATTTCACAAGCTTGTGAATGACATGAGAATGATCAGAATGACAATGCCCAACATCCAACTCAATTCTAAGTTTCTCAACAACATGTCTCTAGAATGGGATCGGTTCGTCACAGCTGTGAAACTCAACAAAGGACTCAGAAACACCAATTATGAACAGCTTTATGCCTATCTCCAACAACATGAGAAACATGATATGTATGACCGTCAGCTAAGAGAAAAGTTTCATCCTTCAAATGACTCTTTTGCTCTAATTTCTAGTGCTCATGGACATCAACAATTCACAGCTGATTTAGTCAATCACCCAACCACAACTCAAGCAACACAGAATCAGCCCTCTCTTGGTCAAACTCCCATCCAATCAATAAGTGTCNCACCAATTATGAACAGCTTTATGCCTATCTCCAACAACATGAGAAACATGATATGTATGACCGTCAGCTAAGAGAAAAGTTTCATCCTTCAAATGACTCTTTTGCTCTAATTTCTAGTGCTCATGGACATCAACAATTCACAGCTGATTTAGTCAATCACCCAACCACAACTCAAGCAACACAGAATCAGCCCTCTCTTGGTCAAACTCCCATCCAATCAATAAGTGTCATGACAAACACACAAGCATTTGAGAATGCTTACATGGACAAGAGAATTGACAATCTTTCGAATCAAGTCTCAATGCTGGTACAACACATCAGAAGTGCTCTTCCTCAAACCAACAATCAACTCAGAACCTCATCTAATCCACGTAATCTTGCTGTTGTGGAAGATGGACATATTGTGGTTCAAGGAAGACAAAATGTCCGAGGAAATGTTCAGAACAGAATGGGAAATGGGAATCCAGGGCCAGGAAGGCAAATCAAGTGCTACAACTGTGGTGGGCTAGGTCATATTGCAAGAAACTGCACTACACCAAAACGTCCTCAGAACTCCGACTACTTCAAAGATAAAATGCTGTTGATGCAAGCTCAGGAAAATGGAGTTAAATTGGATGAGGAACAACTGCTCTTTCTTGCTGGTGATGAAGGAAACACCTTTGATGCCGATGTAGATGATCAACCAGTTCAGGATCTTGCTTTGAATTACCTAAACATCTTCCAAGCTGAAGATTGTGATGCATTTGATTTTGATGTTGATGATGAACCCACTACTCCGACCATCTTTATGGCTAAGCTTACATCTGCAATCACATCGGAAAATCGAACAGGACCTTCAAAATCTTCCATCATTTCAGAGGTACTCAAACTTTATGACACATATGAAACAAGTGTCATTCCAACGATACTCAGTAAGGTGGATCAAACTAGTATTGTCATTCCAGATGATGTTGGCTTGAAAAACACTATTGTTTCCTCAAAACAACAACATATGGATAACAATAATGAGTCTGATGGACCTTGTAGAGCATCCAAGGATACACATGTTAACGATGTGGTGCATCACCAATGGACTCATAACGAAGTAAAACACACCGACACCATTGATTCAAATTCTGCTGATATGGGTAATAGCAATGTTGTCCCATATGAGCAATACTTGAATCAGAGTGTCGAGACTGCTTTACCAAGTAATGACTCTTCTGTTAATACTGATACTTGTGAATACGATGAATACACTGCTGTTATACCTGATGATACCTTAATTACTAGGATTAATATTCTTAAAGATCAGGTGAATATGTATCAACAACGTGCAAAGTTTGAGTTAACCGAACGTGAACAGAAATGGATTGGCAAATGTGTGCATATATTAACGAAAGGAATTTAAAGGAAGAAAAGTTAAGAGCAGAAATAAAATCTTTGCAAAATCAAATTGATCAAACTGTTAAACAGAAACAGGAGATCCAAAATAGTGTCATTACACTAAAATTAGATTTTCAAAGTAAGGAAGCAGAACTCCTAAATGACTTTTCCAACTTAAAGACCTTAAAGAACAAGCTTGAGAAAAAACTGTACACACAAGGCCAAACCATTCAAACTGTTAATATGATACAAAAGCACATTAAGCTTCGGGATAAACATAGTGATAAGGATTCAGGAGTGCCCAAAACTAATTATCTTAGGAGCATTAGTGCCTCTCAACCTGCCTTATTTGACTTCAATGTGATGCTTAAACCCAATCATGATCCCCCTGATGTGCGTAATACAGATGAGATTAATGAATGTGAAGATGTAAATAGAAAACGACTTGATGATAAGATGAAGGATCCCATGTGCATTAGTAAGCGTGTTAATATCAAGCCCCATAACTACTATGAGCAGAATCTTAAGACTGTCTTTGCGCCCCAAACCAAATTAACCCCTGAACAGATTTCTTGGGCCTTAGATATGGAAAAAATGAAAGCTGAACATCTTGTGACCTCCACTCCTCCTAAGTGTGCTAAACCAATGGTGTATCCTCCCAATACACCCATGAACCTTGTTCCGTTAACCCTGCCCACTCAATGTAATACTTACATTAGTATGTATGTCCTGTATCAAATGTTTGCGGAGTTTGACAAAACATGTAAAACGAGAATCACTCCAACGGGTATTACTGAAGGGGAAAGGGGTTTTGAGGTTACCAAAGAATGTTACCTCACAGAAGTCATTCCATTTTTTAAACAAATCAAAGGATATTTTGAATGCATGGAAAAGTCTCTTAAATCTGAGGTTGATGAAATGAAAGAGGTGTTTAAAAATCAGGAAATTGAAGGAAAACAAACTTTAATTGATCTTCAACAGTGTGAAATTGCGAGAAAGAATGCTCTCATCATGAATGATAATCTGATTGCCATGTGCATTGCTAATGACGTGTTTTATACTGCTACTGATTCATCATTCACTGCTTCTAAATTTCATGAAATGTCTGTTACCTTGCAAGTTTTCCAGAATCGTGTAGTTGAGCTTGAGGGGGAGAATTTTAAACTGCGAGAAAAAATTCAAAAAGATGATCATGATAACATGGTCAAGCATTTTTCAAAACTAGAGGTTGATAATCTTAACTTGCAATTAAGATACCAACATCTAGAAGAAATAATGAAAAACTCAAAGGTCAATACATCTTCGGATGCTCCTAAATTTGATGTATATTTTGAATTAGCCAAACGGGATGAAAGAATTCAAGCTCACACTAACACGATTCGGAAACTGAAGCTTCAAATTGGGCAATTAAAGTCGGATAAATGTGATATGTTTGTGAATGATTGTGTCATGAATGATAATAAATGTGATGTGATTGATACCCCTAAACCTCCGTGTTTAGATTCTCAAATTTCTCAACTTCAAAACGTCATTAATAAATTGAGATATGAAAATGAGTGTTTTCAAACTGAAAACTATAAAATCAAACAACACTACAAAGAGTTACATGAATCATTCAAGATCTCACGTGTTAAATCAGATGAAAAAATGACTTCTTTGTTAAATGAAATTGAGAATCTAAAGACTCAAACAAAAGGGAAAATGCCAGCCACTTCATGTGATTGCTGTCTCAACAAGGTCGCTAAAGCAAAAAGGACTAGTGCTGATGCCATTAACATTCCTCTTCCCCTTAGGAATAATGCGTTTGTTCATAATGAGTACCTTAGGTATCTTAAGGATTGCCTAGATATTCTTTGCGAAACCATTGAAGAAGTTAGAATGGTGAGGCCCATGGACACTGACATTTGTGATGTGCATTATCTCACCAACAGATCCTATGAGCTCTTAGATTATGCTATTGGTACATGTCCTAAAGCTGTTTGCATGCGTGATAAGACTGAGATTTTTTCCTCTAAGGTTAAGGACAAGCATGTCACATTTAATGTGCCCATAACACCAGCTGAACATAACACGTCTTACACCAGAAATCAATCAGCAGTTTCTTGTTCTAATGTTCCCATCATTAATTCTACAGGAGTAAAAGTTGACACTTATGCTAGCAAGTCAAAGCCTAGTTGCAATACAAGAAATGATAGGACTTCGGCAGCTAAAAGTGTTCGAGGAAAGAAAGTAGAAGATCACCTTAGGAACAATAAGACCGATCTGAATGTTGTGAATCGTGTTGATTCTAGTATTTGCTCTAGGCATACTGTTATTAATTCGAATTCTATAACCAAGATCTGTAATAACTCTTTAAATTCTGGTTATCATGATGTGTGTGTTATGACATGTTTGAATGCTTCTAAATTATCCCCTGGTTGTCATGATGTTTATGTTAATTGTGAAAAACGTGTTTGGAAAGCAACAGGAAGGAAGTTTACCACTGTTGGCTATCATTGGAGGCCCACTGGATGGATTCTTCCTATAGGAAATGCACGCCCCTTTGTCAAACAACCTAATCCCAAGGTTCACAACATTAGGATTTGGAAGAAAACTGGTAGAACTTTTCCTATAGGAACCCAATGCATTGACCATAAGTCTAGTTTCTCAACTGGTTGCACTATAATTAAGAATGACAATCATTCTTCCTCTTCTGTTGCAATTAATGATGTTTGTGCTAACCAATCGAACCCCACTTCTGGTTGGGGATCCAAGTTTTTCCGTTATCCATATCTGTCTGGTTCCAAATGCAGGTCGTGCAAATCACCTTATGGTATTTGGACTCAGGATGCTCAAAACATATGACGGGGGATCGCTCGCGGCTCAGAAATTTCGTGAAAAAGTTTATCGGGACAGTTAGATTCGGGAACGATCATTTTGGTGCTATAATGGGTTATGGTGATTATGTGGTTGGCAACAGCGTGATTTCAAGAGTTTATTATGTAGA
>LBNU01025627.1:15532-36157 GCA_014162995.1 Artemisia annua | reverse complement strand
ATTTGATAAATATATCAACCATAATTTGAATAATGAATTGATATAATATCAAGATATTTCTTGACCCTCACGAACACTCATTTAAAATAGACAGACATTTTGATAGGGTTTTCCATTAATCCTAAGATTATTTACGAGTACGGTTAATGAGTGATTGAAAGTTGACATATTACTACATGATTGTTATATCTTGTTTATGTGAAAAACTATTCGTTGTTGTGTATAATGACCACATTTAGATTTTGAAAATACTTTTTCTTTTATATAACTTCTAATGTTTTAAAATGATTCAATTTCACTTATTTAAACAACCTAAGGTAAACCAAGGTAATTTGTTGAAAAAGTTTAAGTGTGTTGTTAAAAATAGATTACATTGTTTGAAATATTTAGGTGACTAAATTTAACTCATTTACAAGATGTTTGAGTAACATTAAGCCATCTATACCTATACACAATGCAAGCATATTATAACAATCCTAACGCAAGAAATCTAGCATAAGATCAAGTTAAATATAAATCGTAAAACTAGCAATAAACTAATATGGCACATATGCTTAGATATACAATTAGCTAAAATAAGAGTGGCAACAATCATCTAATATATTTAGTTAACAAAATTAAGACACAAAGAAGTTCACATAATCATATAGCATAACACACAAAAGCGCTTGTCGTCGTTTTGTGTATCATATACAATAATGTTTACATAGCTCGATTTTGTTTAAAAAGAAAATAGTTTCCTCCCCATTTTAAAGATCAATATTTTAAAAATATGAACACTTAAATTTTCAAAGATATACCAACTAGGAATGCCCGATTTGAAGGAAAAGGTAAAATACAAGTTTTGCGTTAAAACGAGACAAAAATTTTTGACCACCGTGTAGTATTTTGCCTTTCTGACACATTTAACTTTGAAATGATTATTTTAAAGTATTTTTAAATGAAAGTAGACTCAATTACTTTTAAAACGCCGGGTGGCACGACTTATACGGAGTTACGGTTAATTTTATATGATTTTTCAAAGTTTCTAAAAATCTGTCGAATCAGACAGGCGGACCCCTTAATTTTAAGAGGGCCGCCCAGTATTTAAGGGGGCCGCCCAGACAATTAAGGGGGGCGCCCATCTGGTACTCAAAATTTTATTTTTTTTGTAAAAAATTGTTTTCTGACTTTGCGGAAAGATGTGTAACTTCCTGATTTTTGATACCGAACATATAACACTTATTTTAAGCATAATATTATTTCGAGCTAGTATAATTAGTGTATATAACATCAAAACTAATACAAGTTAATCAACAAAACACTTTTCATATTTAATCCTCCTTAATAGATAATTTGATACATGGATCGTACTCAATTTTTAAAACCATTTGTTTTGAAAATTAGAGCGACGTGGCTCTTGATACCAATTGTGGAAAACTAGAAGGGGGGGTTGAATAGTTTTCCCCTCTTTTTCGTTTTATAAAATGTTTGTTTGAAAAACCTTCAATTAGAGTTTATTATGAAAACAATATATAATCAATATGATTAATTATATATTTGTACTTTTGAGTTTGTTTTCAAAACTTAGTTTTATGAATAAAGCTTTGGTTGATCTTTATGTGAATATGTTTTCCTTTTGAAATCTTAAAACGTTTTGTATCAAATCATCTATTAAGTTAAACTCAATATGAGGAGTGTGAATAATAATGTAGTCGATCATATCATATAATTATGCACATCATCACAATATTAACTTGCAACTATAACACAATCAATCATCATGACAATATAAGCAACACCCAACACATATATGCAAGCATAGATATAAAGCGATAAATGCAAGAGTAAATGTAAAGAGATAAGAGAAAGAAGATGCAAACCGGACACGATGATTTATAGTGGTTCGGCTACAAGGTCTCCTTCCTTGCCCTACTCCACTCCCCGAGTCACCTACTCGAGAGTTTTCTTCACTACTCAACAAGCTCCCTTTTGGCGGAGAAAACCTTACACAACGTTGCTTACATTATTTAACGACACTAAGCTAAATGTCGGGTTCTAATAGTAGCTAGAACCAATCTCACGACACGACTTCAATCACTACACAACTTCTTCACAACTTCACGACTTCTTCACGACTTCACGACTTCATGACTTCTTCACGACTTCACGACTTCTTCACGACTTCACAACTTCACAACATCTTCACTACTTCACAACTTCATGACTTCTTCACTACTTCACACCTTCATGACTTCTTCACTACTTCACAACTTCATGACTTCATGACTCACTACTAAGTAAGATCATCTTGATCTACTTATTACATATACTTACACAACTTGTTTTCTACATCTTCACATCAATACTAACTAGACTTTAATACTTCTTTGACTTGATGATAAGAAGTATTCTTCTCTTGCACTTAAAGTGGTAGAGGATTGGATCACTTGAAACAAAGATTAATAATCTTTCGATCAAAGGATTTTAGAAGATGTTTAGAGAGATTTAGATCTGAAAATTTTCGTTTAAAGGTTGGGAAAAATTGTAGATTTAAGGTGATATTTATAAGAGAAAATTTCTGATATTTTCTGACAGGGGAGCGTGGCCGGTCCCCTTAATTGTGGCCGGCCCCCTTAAAATTAAGGGGGCCTCCCTTATAATTAAGGGGGCCGCCCTGTCGAAAACGGCAGTTTTTCTTGTCTTTTGTGGGGAAGGTTTATCTAGTGAAATTTTAACTGTTTTTGGTTAAAAATTTGAATTCATATATTTATTATGAATTAAACATTTTCCTTTATATACCAAAAGTGTTTTTCAAAATATATAAAATATTTATAACATTTTATAACATTTTCTTTTAATTAAACTACTTCCCTTTAATTACCAAAAGTGTTTTCTAAAATATATAAAATGTTTATAACATTTTATAAAATTTGTAATGTCTAAATAAAAATCTCTTTGATCATAAAATGTATTAGACATTTGTTTATACATACCTTAAGTGATTGTTGAAGCATACTCGAGACGTTGAGATGTCGAGAGACGTTGACGTATTGTTGGCATAGATGATTTGTGATCACAAGTAACTTAAACACTTTACGTTATGTGTTGTAACTTACATCTTTGTCATCATCAAAACATGAAGAGGATGTTTAGATTAAATATCGTAATATAAATATCGTAATATTTATGCCAACAGGGATTATATTTGTACTTTTAAAGTTTTTGAAGACTATGGCTGCTAATTAATCAAGTTTTGCAATTTACTATTATTTTTATTTAACACTGTTTATATATTGAGTAAATGACAAAATAGCCATTTTCGAAAACAATTTTCATTATACTCACTTTTTAAACAAGATACCTATTTTTTCGCAAGACTAGCGAACACCTTGCGAATAATTAAACTTTCACTTAGTATGGAGTTCATATATTGTAAGTTTATTATGGTTGTCGTGTTGTTTCTTGTCGTTGGTGGTGTTGTGGATGTGTTTTTGTTGATTTTTGAAGAAAAGATGGGGTGTAAGATGATGGGTGAAAGAAGAAGATGAGGTTTTTGTGTGTTCTTTTTGTGTTTATTTAATTTTGTGGGATATATTTTTAGTTGTGAGTGTGGTTCCCTTACTACGAGCATTTGATCTTAGTGTTATATAGGAGAAAGAAAGTTGAGATGGCACTGGTGTGGCAGTGTAGTTTGTGGTCTTGGTGTTGTCTTATTACTATTAGTCTTATAAATTATATTTTTCAGTTTTTCTTTTAGAGTTATTTGTAAAATCCGTGCTTTATATAAATCATAAATACAATCCTTATAATTTTGAAAGTATAAGCATATAGTTATTTTTAAAAACTTTTTGTTTGAATATCATCTTTAGCCAAATTAAAGTGACAAAGATTTTCTTATTTAAATGAAAACTACAAACCATAAGACAAGAGTATTTTAACAAGAGGGACCATATGTGTACTTTCAAAGTTTTGAAGACAATGCCTGCTAATTAAACAAATTTGCAATTTACTCTTATTTTTATTTGACAGTGTTTATATATTGGGAGAATAACAAAATAGCCATATGCTTGGAATATGATTTCTTTGTCAGCAATTAAGATATCCAGAATACGCCGTATCCATTATTGGATACGCCGTATTCCAGCCCTGACAGAAGACTATAAATACAAACCCTCGACGGAAGTTTTGACATCATTCACTCACCATTCTCATCCACAGCCGAATTTCACAATTCCAATGCCTCAAGATCACTCCCAAAAGCTAAGAAATCAAGAAGAGAAGGACTCGTATCATGATATGAGGTTTAATCATTCTATTCACATATCGATTTCATCATGATTTCTGTTTGTCTTTCGTTTGAATCATCTTCTTTTGTTTCTATGTACATTATGGGCTAACACCCTTCGGTGTTAGCCATGTTATGACTATTGCATGAATGTTATTTCCATTTGTTAAGATTTTATGTTTAGTATTGTTAGTTTATGTGTTTATCATTCAATACGTGCTAGTTTATATGTTTGAGCATTTTAAGTCTAGGAATTGCCAGGACCAATGGGATATTTCGATGTATAATGCAAGAACAATTTAGTATAGTGCTCTTCAATATAGTGACCACGTGAGAAGAGTAAATATCGCATGGACCAAGTGGGTATCGTAGATAAATCATATAGATTAGTTGACACAACTTAATGCATGCTTGTAATTGAATAGATGCATGGACCAAGTGGTCTACAAGATTATATGTATAGAGGCTAGATGCATGGACCACGTAGTCTAGTCTAAGTTAGATAGGAGTGTGGAGGTATGGCCTGGATCAAATGGATTTTCTCTATACATTCTGAAGTCACCAATACTTTAGATTAAAATTATTGCACTAACAAACGAATAACTAAAATTTGTAACAGGAGTAACATTGCTAACACTAATCTCTCTTATTGATCAAAACACACGTAGTTTAATTAGTTTATTTATTTTTCTTGTTTTAGTAGTTTAATCAAATCAAAATCAAAACCCCCTTTAAAATCTGTGAAAATCACTAGGTTAATTCTAAGCAACACTATTCCGGATATCGACCTCTTACTTACCCCACTGGTTACATCTGGGTACACTGCCCGTGAAAGTGTGTCTTTAGTTAAAGTCCGGCAAAATATAAATTTAAAACTTGAATAAAAATATACCAACAACGAAACACACATCAAGTATTTTAGGAGGGACTATATCTGTACTTTCAAAGTTATGAAAACTATGCCTGCTAATTAAAGAAATTTTTCAATTTATTTTTATTTGACAGTGTTTATATATTGGAAAAATCACAATATAGCCACTTTCAAAATCAATTTTAATTATATTTCTTAAACAAGATACCAATTGTTTTCGCAAGACTAGCGAACACCTTGCGAAGAATTAAATTTTCGGTTGGTATGTAATTCATATATTGTAACTTTATTATCGTTTTTGTGCAGTTTCTTGTTGTTGGTGTTGTTGTGGATGTGTTTTTGATTGGTGAAGCAAGATTGTTACACCCCTAAACTAGGTTTTAAGTATTAAATAACGAGAATTGATGCAGGATTTACCGACCATGTTTTATATTTATAAGTTGCTCGTCTACCTAAGGTCTACCTAATGCACTATCGGGCAGTGTACCCGGTCGTGTATGGTATAGCTAACGGTAAAGCCGAGCTCGTCCCAAGAGCTATGCGTGCGTATATTATCTAAGTCTAATGTCACTTGTTTTAAAAGGGGTTTTAATAATTAATTAAACTAATGAAATGAAAAAAAAACAAAACAATAAAGCAAGTAAATAAACGAAAGAAAATCAGTAGAGAGAATAGTGTCAACATAATTACTACTCTTGTTATTAACATGACAAGTTTTTTATTACATGCATCCTATCGTTTTATCTGGGGATTCAAGTCGATAGATTCAGATGGGTCAAATCGTCTAATCCTATCTTTCACCTTGCCCTATTCCGTAACCTAATGTAACAAACCGAAAATTTCTAAACTAATTTTAAATAATAAATATCAATTTATTACTACCTAACTAATTATCTAAGTATACATGAGCTTAAATAACTATTTTGGGAAGATAACCCGCACACTGTGGCTTACAGTAACTCACTACAACGTTTACCTTTACCAGAAAGTGTAAGTATATCATTTTCTGACTATTAGTGTGTAATATCTTGTGAAAAACCCAAGTTAATAACAACCACTAAACATGAATTAATTATGTATTACTGTTCATACACCCATTTTTAGGCAAAATTTTAAACTTTTGTTTACACTATGCATGTAACACCCCAACCTGACAAGGTTAAAGATGTCACAATAATGGTTACATATCAGAACATATACAACTAAACAAAAGCGGAAGTCTTACATATATAACTTTATTCAAGGATAACTATGGTCAAATCAGCACTCAGCAGATAAGCTATCCCAAAAGCTATCTTGAATACCTGCCGCAGAGAAAAGAAAATGCGGCTGAGCTACAAAAGCTCAGTGAACGAATATAACAAAAGAAAACTAAAATAAAAGCTGAAGTACAGAAGATATAATTTTTGGGAAACATATTTAGGTTAAACAGATAATACAGAAATGTAAAGTGTAGGTTAAGTAAGGAATCTATACAGTCACCTGTATAAACAGAATCAGAAACCAAAATAATACCATGAGCTCAGAAACATATCATTATCATATCACCGTCAAATCATAAATTATACAAGGAGTAGCTAGCCCCAATGTACCGGAAGTGAAAGGGGTACATTGCACGTACAACCAATCACTAAGCAAAATCATATCATATCATAACAGAAAACAGATCTAGGATGCATCCATACGCCCCTGAAAATTAGTGCACATTCATATATAACGGAAGGGGCGTGGCAGAACATCACTCTACTGCCCTAGAGTCATGTCAAAGGTGCATCTCTGACACGGACATGGAACCCCCTTGCCCAGTGAAGCTCAGGTAATCATAAGGTTCATAATTAAGGTTCAAAACATAATTGTCATATCAGAAGGTTCAAATAACAAGGTCATCATAGCAAAGGTCCAAATCAGAAAGTTTCAAATCAGAGGTTCATATCACAAAGGAAACCTTAAGGATAAGGTCAGAATATCCGTACCTTAGCAAAGCAATGAGATCAAAGGAAAGATTCACAGAAGGGAAAGAGTTCACATCTTCTTCAAATTATCTACCTGAATTAAGATTATCTTACTATCAATAACTTTATTTTAAATCAAATTCATCCTTTTAATCAGCTTTCCATTCTTAGTAACTTTTCATATTTCGTAGGTTTTCAGAATTAGTAAGAGTTCACATCATTAATTAAGTCCTTAAATAAATCATTATTATGGAATTAGGGTTTCATTATAACGTTTAAAGTAAAACATGTCATCTTTCAAAAGTTTAGGGTTTAATATGTACTTATTCCAAAGTTAAGGTCTAAAGTGTAAATATTACATTTTCCTCATTTTATACAAATAATCCATAATTTTTCCATATTTACAATTCCAACCCTTTAGTTTTAATAATGTTACAAATTAAACCTTTTACTTAATTAAATTACAATTTAATCTTTATAATATTCATATTTACACATTAAGCCTTTAATTATCAGAAATTACACATATTACCCTTCAATATTATAAATAATCAAAACAGCCCTTAACTTCTATAATTTACAAGTTTAACCCCTTAATTTTAATTAATTACAATTCGGATTATATAATTACATAATTTACTCTTTAAACCTTTTAGTTGTAAAATTTACATATAAAACCCTCATATTATATTTTTCCCAACTCACCCCTGACCTAATACATATTATAAAAATAATCCACAAGTTTATAAAATTACAAAACATCCCCTTATACTATTACTAGCTTTAAGGCCCGCCCGATGGGCGGCTAGCTTCAAAAATTATTCAAGATAATTGTTTTTTAGATATCATCAAGCTAAATATGATGTTCACGATAAAAATAAGTTCTTTGTAACTGAAATTGTCATAGTAACTCTCGTATTGATTTGTTTTGTATCATATTTCCTTCCACATTAATTTTCATAATTAACTTAAATTGACATATGAATATGATTGTTGATAAACAAAATATGTTGCTCAATTAAAGAAGATACAATCCTCAAATTCTAAGGACATACTTAGAACCAAAAAGAATAGGTACACTATGAACCTAAATAGTTTAATTAATTCACTATAGCAAACATCGTGCTTTCTTATCAACAAACACAACTATTAGTATCATCAATGTTTGTTGTTATAAAAGTCTAAAACACATAGGTAACATATTACACGACTGTACATGCTTCAATAAAAGAACTGCAATAACATAATCACCTTGAGGGCCACCACTATTTGCCATATCAGTGACACCCAACTTCATACGTTCCCACAAATTCTCCTCCATTGGCATTATCCAAAGCTCTTCTCCACAACTTCGCCTTTCTGAGGCTGCAACCAATTCCTTTCCCAACAAATCACGCTGTGAGACATACCTACTAACACAAAAGTTAAGAGTTGCAAACAAATTATCAATTGTGCAAATTGGTACATAAACAAAGCATATAGATGGAACGAAATAGCTTTATTTAACTATTTCCTCCTATTGACCCATTCATCTTGTTATCTTTGGGAACGTGATTACCTCATAGAGAAGCATATAACCCATCCACTATGAAATTATAACATCAACCACTTCATAAATTTTAACATCCTGCATGTGGAGAACAAAAATCATTAAAAGATATGATCATTCATGTTCACATGTTCACTTCCCAAAAGCTAATTTCTTAGCAAAATATTGATGGGAATTGAAGATAGCTTGGATAGTAATATCTAAGAAATTAAACAAACACCCTCCAGAAAGTTACAATTAAAACTAAAGATTATAAAATTAAGTATAAAAAACCAACTTGTGTTGTTTACAAATATTTGCCTCAAAATATGTCCATGTAAAATAATGACTTTGTCAGATAAGTTATTTGCCTTCACAACTTCATTTTTCTGGTTTAACTATAATGGAAACATCATCATATGAACTTGATGGTTTTTGAAAGAGATGAAGTAGATAAGTATATATGCATGTATGCAAGTACCCACATTGTAGTATCTATATGTGTTTAGTTGTTGTTTTGCCATACCAACCGGATCCATTTTGAGTCAACTTGATTCAGCCAACCAAGCTTAAATTCTATAGCATCTGCATGACAAAATAGTAAAACATATCAGTTTAAACTATTAGATAAAGTTGTTTATAAGTGCCACACAAATAAGCCATTCGCAACAACTTCTCTTTTTAAAGTTATTGTGTTTTAAAAAGAAATAAGCCAATCCAAACACCACTGTTAATCTGTTTGGAATTGCTTATGGAAACTACTTATCTAATTCTCTGAGTGACATAACAAAAATTAGTTTAGAAAGAAGTCAAGAACATAGTTTAGAAATATGGTCAGAAGTATTTCAATATGTACCTGTAATGGGTATTTTTGATAGATGCATGTTCAAACCGACCTTTTTAATAGATATGGAACCTGGAAGATATAGTCATAATCAGAAGTGCAAAAAGAAATGGAGTTTATGAATCAACTAATTTTTGTACTCAACAATCCCAATAAAGTAGATGTGATTGCAGCTATACGTCCACGGACATTCGGCCAAACGATGCAATTATCTCCAATCAACACAATTTTGCATTCAGTCGCTTGAACATTATCATATATAAAAAGTATCAGTCAAAAGCGTGAGTAAATATATGAGAATACCTAGAATGATTAGCATATAGCATTTTAATTTAGGGGCATGGTAAAAATCAAAGAAATATACAACTTACAATTAATAAGCAAGAGCATACCACGTAGCACTTAAACCGGAAATATCAATATAAAAGATGAAAATTGGTTAATAAAATGAATTTACACTGATCAGTTATAAGGATTTGATACTAAATGAATCACAAATAATTTTTGGAAAAGGATTTAGATGATATGAGATCCGGTTTTTCTTGTCAGCAAGTTATGTATGCTATTAAGAATAAGCAATTTCAAGTCACAAACTCAATTTGATATCATTAAACAAACACTTTTCCCTCATTATTACTTTCAATGCTGCACGCTTTAAATGTGAGGATCAAAGATATAACTTGACTAATCTGTAATTCAAAATATCTAGAGGGGCTGCACGGTCCTCGTCGCGTAGCCAAGGGTGAGTTGTAGATTTTCATATGGGACATTATAATGCCTAATGGGTTGCCATTCATAAAAAACAAAGTAAAAATTTTAGACAATAAAAATCTTACTCAAGGCTTGGAAGCGGTCATTCTTTTCGTATGATCCTTATTAAGAAGTCTTTCAACAAAATCGTTGGCTTCTAGGGTTATGGAAGGCCAAGATGAGTCGTTAAGATTAGGATCAGCACTGAGAACAGAACGAAAGATTCCATACTCTAAAATCTTCTACCTTTAAAATCTTCTCATACTCCAAGATTTCATTTCATTGATATGCTACAATCAAGTTTGTCGTTGCCAAGATTTCTGGATCACTTTTGTATCTGCAGCATATAGTTGGCAATCAGGAAGATTGATATAAAAGGTTCAAGAGACCAAAAACAAAAGACATTACCCTTGAAACACCTACCGGAAACTGGATTCAAGTTTTACCTTGAATCAATACCCAAAACCCGTTAACCATAACTTGCAAGGTAACGTTGCTCAGCAACTAATATCATGCCTAATAGCTTAGTTTTCTACTTGTAACCAAATTTTCATCATATTTGATGCTTGTCAAATAGAAGCCGGGGTATAGTAAATTTTCATTAGATTTGATGTTTCTCAAATGTAGCTAAAAACAAATTGTTATTAGTGAAAATACATATTTATAGGGGTGTTTAACATATACCTTGCCAGATCTCTGATTTAGTGCAACAAAGTTGCTGATGGTCTTCAGTCCAGGTGCAGCTTCATTGGATGTGATAGTCGTGCATATCTACATGGTCGTGATACATAATTGGTTATTATCACATACTTGTATCTTAATTCGAAATACCATTTCTTGAAGTGCTTATTTTTAAGAAGTGCTTAAAATAAAAAACAAATAGATACATCTAAAATAAAAAAAATACACAACTAAAGCTGAAAATAACATATATCAAGTTAATTTTATAATAAAATATACCATCAGATATCATCATTAGCATGCATCTTCACTATCTGTTACATATTGTCAACCTGCAACAACCAACCGAAAGAAAAATGTTAAAAACATTTCATAATAGTTGGTCCACACAAACACAGTTCACCATTCTTTCCATGAGGACTATTCAAACCAACAACTAAATCAACCCTTTTACCTTACATATTGTGGGTCCCATCAGACATTCTTATTGCTACACCACGCATTATTTGCATGTTTGAGGATAACAAAAGTGTCTCAGTGGTGTTTAACAGATCAGGCCATATAGATATAACATGCGAATAAAAATGGTTTTCAAAATTTGAAAATTTTGGTGGATAACTAAGGAAACAATTTGAAAAATTAAATTATCCCCCAAAATCATGGAAGTTGGTTACATTTTATTAATTTAGGGGCTTTTTTTGTGGGTTTTATTAAAGCTTGCCTGGTTGGATTCATGAAAAACATAATGAAACCTAAATAAAAATTAAAATTATACTAATGGTTCTAATTGACAGGTCTATAATGAATTAAAGCAAATGATATGTATGATTTACGCACCTATTTTGCAAATTGAATCTATATTCATTGAACTTTATTCAAGATATTGGACAAAAAATTGAATCTGTATTCATTGCCTGTTTGAATTCAAGCCAAAACATAATGAGACCTAAATCATACAAAATATATATCAATTATATAAATCCTTAATTGACAGTCCTATAATGAATCAAAAGCAAACCATATGTTAGAAGACGCACCCATTTGCATATCAGATGATCAGTCTTCATTGAACCTTCCTCAAGATAATCGAGAAGCACCAAAAGGATCTATTCATGATGATTTTTATGATAATAAATTAAGAAATCTTATTGCAATCAATGAAGTTTCGATAATGATTTTGATTTGATGTATGGATATTGATTTCTGATTTTGATTTAACGTTGATTTGAATGAATATTGGGCTTTGATTTGTCGATTAGGGTTATGTTTTGGGGATAAAGTGAGAGAATGGCGGCTGTGTGTTTTTGGATAGTTTTTATCAAAAAAGAATAAGTGTTAGTAACTGGCACCAAAAGAATTCCCCACATTCAATGCTTTAGAGGTATTTTTTTGTTGAAACGCATTCTTGACCGTTGATTAAAGTGAATATCCACGTGGCGAATTTAGAACAATTTTGGGTCAGAGATTGCTTTTCAAAAGCTTGTTTTATATAGTTAGTAGATATACAAATCGTTTAATACCAAAAATCCACCAAACCTTAACCCTAAATTACCCTATCATTACTACATTAATCATAACCTTAAAAATACATTTATTACACCTGTTTTTATATCAAAACCCTAAACCTAGCCTTGCATTCTTTCTTTTTCTCTTCTTTTCTTTTAATTATATAAATCCGATTACAAAACAAATCCAAATTTGGTTTCTAGGCTTTGAAAATTATAAGGATTATTTTACTGATGTTATATGACTTATAAAAGACCAGAATAAAATATATACTAAGCTCATAAAAATCGCATAGCTGTTCTCATATTTATAGTTCGATTTAGGGTTTTTAAGCTTATATAAATTCGTATGATTAAATAGCATGCATTGCTCGATTCTAATATTTTATACTGATTATATACAATATATAGGATGTTGTAAAAATTACCAGAAGATTATGGAACGTAGGATTGAAGCAGAATGAATTTAAAGCTCTCGGCAAAAACAAATCAAACAAAAGAATGCTCCTACGATTTAACCAGCTACTACAGCCTTAACCACGATTTTTCTCACCTTCTTATACTTAAAAAACGTCCAGGAAAAATACTAGGGAACCTCAGAAAGTTAGAGTCGACTTGTGAGGGTTTTTAGGGATAGTCGGTGTGTTTACAAATCGATTTAGGGATTCCAAATAAAATAAAACGTGAATATATCTATATATAGAGATAAAATATTTATCTTGGGCTGGAAAATAATGTGATAAGTCTAATTTTATGTAATGTATAAGTTTCCTAATTATTTAGGATTTGTTTCTATTTTATATAAAATATTATATATATATATTTAAATAATTAATTAATAATAATTCGGTTCTTATAACATTTTTACAGAATTTATTTTATTTTTATTTTTATAGAAGTGACAATTTAGTCATATATAATTTACTTTGATCATATGTTGCCAAATTCTAGATTTCTAGGCTAATTTGATATTATTTATAATTGTTTATTTAAATTTTAATTTATAAGGGCATTTTGGTAATTATTCACATTTTAGAATTTTGGGTATTACAACTTCTTCCCCTTTAAAAAGAAATTTCCGTCCTCGGAAATTGAATAAGCAGAGTAGACAGAAACGAATCAGATTACAGAAATTGCCAGAACGGAACAAACACAGAATCTTTCGATCACAGAAATAATTTCAATTCAGAAAACTTTTTAACAGATTTCAAACAGACAGACATATATTCCTTATCAAATTCTCTTAACTTCATATCTTATTCAGAACAGATCAGAAATCGATTCAACGATTACATATAGGTAGCAGACAACTAAAGTACTTCTCACAAGTACTAGCAGAAAACGGATTGAGTACGGAACTTCAAATGATAAAAGACTCTATAATGAGTTCTGAAATTCTTAATAAATGATTAACGATCAACAAACATACGACGAGAATTCGAATATATCCAGATATCCAACAATGAAGGCAAAACCTACGCATGGTAAAATGGATCCTAAAAGTCTCACTAATCGCGGATAATCTAACTGACAGAAATCTAATGCTTTCAAACACTTCTTGAAATATCCTATGCTCATAATGGGGGTACGTTATATAACGTAAGTATTATCACGTTGGCCAGGCGTCATAATACCAACATCATATAAATATACCTTCATGATGACCATACTTTATCTCAAGTCGTGAATAAGCAACCTAATAGCAACATAACAATACTTCTCTTTTCCCAGAATTTTTCAAACAATCATCATCAACGGAAATCTAACAGATCTATCGGAATATAGTGCATGAACAATTTCACCAATACTTCCAAAATTCGCTAAAATGCTCATAATCATAAACTTAGCGAACATACGCAGAATTGTCATAAAACAAAACCTCCAAATTAGAACTTAATAGTCAAAAGATTCGGTCACACCATTGTCACTCTTCCTCATTATCATGTGGTATCCTAATCATTATTAACGAAAAGAGTCTAGATAAATCAACACCTACCCGGATTATTGTCAAAATTATATCCTTCCAAAGGAAACCTTAGTAAACATAGTTTTATTGTCATAATGGAGTGGACAATTTCTATACTAGTGATTAATAACCTACAGATCTCTCATAGAAATAGAAAAGGTTTATGAAAATTAAATAGTGTAAAAGGAAACTTAATATGCCCAACATAAGCAGAAGAATTCTCAGAATATGTCAAACACTTAGGGTTGTAATAATCTTCCGAATGGTCAGAAAACATCAAACAGATTGTCAACAAGTCAGAGATGGGGATCAGAATCAGAAAGTGAAACTTAAATGGTGTGAGGCATAATCAAGTAATTCTCAAAACATTCTAAACTTACTTGGTTACTGAATTTTAGGTTGTGGATAACTTTCTAATCTCGGAAAGAATGATCTTATCGGGCTTAACTAAAGGCAGAGGCACGAATCAGAGTGATGCGGAAGCAATGCTACTGAAACCAATGTCCTAGTCTACCCAATCCTCACCAGTCATGACTTAAGTTCATATAGGGGACTCCTAAAGCAAGTTCTCACAGGTTGTCTCATAACTCTTATGGTGCAAAACCTAAGGGCCTAATACTCACAGGTCATAGCCTAAGCTCTACGGTTTATAAATCCGCCGACCTAACCTGTCTCTGATACCATAAATTGTAACACCCCAACCTGACAAGGTTAAAGATGTCACAATAATGGTTTCATATCAGAACATATACAACTAAACAAAAGCGGAAGTCTTACATATATAACTTTAGTCAAGGATAACTATGGTCAAATCAGCACTCAGCTCTACTCTCAATCCCCAGATAAGCTATCCCAAAAGCTATCTTGAATACCTGCCGCGGAGAAAAGAAAATGCGGCTGAGCTACAAAAGCTCAGTGAACGGATATAACAAAAGAAAACTGAAATAAAAGCTGAAGTACAGAAGATATAATTTTTGGGAAACATATTTAGGTTAAACAGATAATATGGAAATGTAAAGTGTAGGTTAAGTAAGGAATCTATACAGTCACCTGTATAAACAGAATCAGAAACCAAAATAATACCATGAGCTCAGAAACATATCATTATCATATCACCGTCAAATCATAAATTGTACAAGGAGTAGCTAGCCCCAATGTACCAGAAGTGAAAGGGGTACATTGCACGTACAACCAGTCACTAAGCAAAATCATATCATATCATAACAGAAAACAGATCTAGGAGGCATCCATACGCCCCTGAAAATTAGTGCACAATCATATATAACGGAAGGGACGTGGAAGAACATCACTCTACTGTCCTAGAGTCATGTCAAAGGTGCATCTCTGACACGGACATGGAACCCCCTTGCCTAGTGAAGCTCAGGTAATCATAAGGTTCATAATTAAGGTTCAAAACATAATTGTCATATCAATAGGTTCAAATAACAAGGTCATCATAGCAAAGGTCCAAATCAGAAAGTTTCAAATCAGAGGTTCATATCACAAAGGAAACCTTAAGGATAAGGTCAGAATATCCGTACCTTAGCAAAGCAATGAGATCAAAGGAAAGATTCACAGAAGGGAAAGAGTTCACATCTTCTTCAAATTATCTACCTGAATTAAGATTATCTTACTATCAATAACTTTATTTTAAATCAAATTCATCCTTTTAATCAGCTTTCCATTCTTAGTAACTTTTCATATTTCGTAGGTTTTCAGAATTAGTAAGATTTCACATCATTAATTAAGTCTTTAAATAAATCATTATTATGGAATTAGGGTTTCATTATAACGTTTAAAGTAAAACATGTCATCTTTCAAAAGTTTAGGGTTTAATATGTACTTATTCCAAACTTAAGGTATAAAGTGTAAATATTACATTTTCCTCATTTTATGCAAATAATCCATAAGTTTTCCATATTTACAATTCCAACCCTTTAGTTTTAATAATGTTACAAATTAAACCTTTTACTTAATTAAATTACAATTTAATCTTTATAATATTCATATTTACACATTAAGCCTTTAATTATCAGAAATTACACATATTACCCTTCAATATTATAAATAATCAAAACAGCCCTTAACTTCCATAATTTACAAGTTTAACCCCTTAATTTTAATTAATTACAATTCGGATTATATAATTACATAACTTACTCTTTAAACCTTTTAGTTGTAAAATTTACATATAAAACCCTCATATTATATTTTTCCCAACTCACCCCTGACCTAATACATAATATAAAAATAATCCACAAGTTTATAAAATTACAAAACATCCCCTTATACTGTTATATACAAATCGTTTAATACCAAAAATCCACCAAACCTTAACCCTAAATTACCCTATCCTTACTACATTAATAATAACCTTAAAAATACATTTATTACACCTGTTCTTATATCAAAACCCTAAACCTAGCCTTGCATTCTTTCTTTTTCTTTTCTTTTCTTTTAATTATATAAATCCGATTACAAAACAAATCCAAACTTGGTTTCTAAGCTTCGAAAATTATAAGGATTATTTTACTGATGTTATATGACTTATAAAAGACCAGAATAAAATATATACTAAGCTCATAAAAATCGCATAGTTGTTCTCATATTTATAGTTTGATTTAGGGTTTTTAAGCTTATATAAATTCGTATGATTATAATAGCATGCATCGCTCTATTCTAATATTTTATACTGATTATATACTTTTATAGGATGTTGTAAAAATTACCAGAAGATTATGGAACGTAGGATTGATGCAGAATGAATTTAAAGCTCTCGGCAAAAACAAATCGAACAAAAGAATGCTCCCACGATTTAACCAGCTACTACAGCCTTAGAAAGTTAGAGTCGACTTGTGAGGGTTTTTAGGGATAGTCGGTGTGTTTACAAATCGATTTAGGGATTCCAAATAAAATAAAACGTGAATATATCTATATATAGAGATAAAATATTTATCTTGGGCTGGAAAATAATGTGATAAGTCCAATTTTAGATAATGTATAAGTTTCCTAATTATTTAGGATTTGTTTCTATTTTATATAAAATTATAAATTTATATTTAAATAATTAATTAATAATAATTCGGTTCTTATAACATTTTTACAGAATTTATTTTATTTTTATTTTTATAAAAGTGACATATTTAGTCATACATAATTTACTTCGATCATATGTTGCCAAATTCTAGATTTCTAGGCTTATTTGATATTATTTATAATTGTTTATTTAAATTTTAATTTATAAGGGCATTTTGGTAATTTTTCACATTTTAGAATTTTGGGTATTACAATGCAACTCTAAATCATTATGTGCTATGTGATTCACACATACCTTGAATGAGCTCACACGCAACCCACAATGACCTGGACAAGGCACAACACAACTATGGATCAGTTTTGATTACAAGTGCAATACCTTGCACTCACAACTACCACATATGAGATTTTCACCTCAGTGGACCTCACAATACAAGTACGAATTACAACACACATTTATGGGACCCACATCCCTCCTGGTGGACCCCACAACTTCCACGTAACTGGAATACACCTCTGTGGGCCCCACAACATGAAAATATATATAATATTCACTATAGGACCCACATTGTTCACAAGTGGGCCACACATGACCAGATTTGGTCACACAACTCTTATTGGGCCTACACGACCCAATAACAACCACACTAGCCCAATACTACTACACGGATCATATTTAAACTATAAATGGGCCAAAGGAACTCCTAAGCCCACTAACGGCCCAATCCAACACAAATATAACACATAAATTCGAATGGCTATGCACGTTTACTTTTGCCTTCGTATTCGTGATTCTTACAAACAACATATGGAATAAAAGGCACCATCTCATTCTTTGCACCCAAAAGAATCGAGATCAACTAATATCTCAACATAATACGTACATATGAATAGTAAACAAAGGGCAAAACTACACGAGGTCACACACTTATCCAAACGTACCCAACTTTGGTCACATTGTGCTAAACTCGTTTCTATTGATTCTAATGAGTTCCAAACTCTCTCAAACGAGTTCCTAAGTGTTTCTAAGTGATTCATCACTCACCAAACTCACAAACGTGCCCTATCTCAAAATATTGTCTCGATACATATACAAAACGTACACACAAGAACTCCAAACATGCACAAGCCAACGTGAGACATTCCAAGGCAATTAGAAACTCCTCATTACTCCTTTTAAGACATTCTATCTAAGCTAAACATGATCCTAAGTCTTCAAGACTTCACAACGAATAATTTGACCTATGCTTATTCACTTTTGGTCACGTTAAATCCTATTTGGACTCCTAAGTGTTTCACGACTTCTACAAACTCTCTCAAGGACTTTTATGACTATATACTGATGTCCTAACATCACCACAACTATCACAAAACACTACTCGATCACCAAGTGACCATTTGGTCACGTTAATATGTCAAACGGACCCTTACTCATTTTTACAACCAAATACACTCTTAAACCCTTTCACACTAGACCACTTGACCTCACAAGGACCAAGGAACTTCATCACAACCTCTACTCACTCGTTGCTAGTCCCATACGAAATTAAATCAACTTTTAGAACCCCTTTGCCTTGTCACCACATAAACCACCCCTAAACATACTTGGAACCCTCAACTTGTGTCCAATCAACCTATCCTAACCTCACCCTACTCGTTATCTTACTGCCATATTCTCCTTGTCCCTCCAAGTTGTCTCTATCCTCAGGTTATACTCCTCCCATGCAAGAAACTAACGTAGAACTCATTCACAAACACTCTCTTGTTCGCTGCCTTGTACCGAGAAAGAAAGGAGAAGCCACAAGCTATCTCAAGCTCTCACAAGCTTCTTACAAGTCTCTCTTAGATCCTTGGTGTGCCCACTATCGAGTTACAAGCTCCTAAGATCCCACCTAGCCTCTAAAGTCTCGAATTAATCCTACCTTTAAGGTGTAGTAAGTGTCTCGCAACACTTAGTTTATTTTGATCTCATTTTCATGATTTCTATTCGTATGTATATCACCACCTCTATCACCTATTTTCTCTTATGTCTCGTTAGCTTTGTGCCTCACAAAAATACTCACTCACATCTCAGAATACGTATAAATGAAGATATGAACTCTATATAAGCTTAACATAATCCCAAGATCATAAAAATCATACGTTCACAAGTTCACTTGGCCTATAATGAAAACAGTTAAAATACTTCAAGTGTTTTCCAATGATTTTCTCACTTTCATTTGGTCTCGTTATTCACAATTCATACATACAACATATATATATTTTTGTGTACCAACTGATTCTATGGAACCTCAACAATCTAGCTACATCAAGCTCACACACTCACAATCTCATATGCTCAGCCTCACAAGCTCAAAACTTGAGCTGGTTGTCGAGTACACAGAAAGCACCAAACACCCTTAATTGGCTAAAGCCCATTAAACTCACAAGTGGTTGTGGCCTGTTCCACGGCCCAACACCACTCACTCTCATTTTGGTAAGGCCCAATATGAGCCCAAGAACCACCAAACCCAGTTGGAAGCCCACTGGACCCACCGAAGACCCAATGGGCCTTAACAGATCACATAAGCCTATTAACACTTAAAATAAATTCGAATAAGCTATAAGCTAATATAAGCTACTGATAAGCTCTTACAACATTTTCTAAGCTTCTGATCACTTAATAAACTACTTGGAATAAGGTCATAAACTAAAATGGTATTTTGGACTAAAAATGTAAAAAGGTATAAAGTCTAAGGACTAAAACTGCCAATATTGGAAACTATGGATTAAAACTATAATTTTTGCAAACTAAGGTTAAAAACTGTAAATATAAGTTATTTTGAGTCACTTGTGTAAATTTGGAGGTATAAGGATCTAAAATGAACAATTTATACTTAATGGACTAGTTTTGCAAAGTTTCTAAAGTATAAGGACCAAAACTGTAAATTCTGTAAACTTGGTGTGAAAACAGTACATTTGAAATCTTTTTGTCATTTATTGACTAATTTGATATTATAAGTACTAAAAATGTAAATATACATTTCATAAGGACTAAAAGTGTCAACTTTGAAAGTACAAGGACTAAAAGTGTAAATATTGTAACAAGAGTGTCAAAACTGTTATTTTGACAAAGTAAAGTTAGAAATGGAATAATTACAAACTTGGAATACTTAAATGTCATTTTTATAAACTTATGGGTTATAAATGTAAACTTTATAAAGTTTAAGGGTTAAAGTTGTAATT
>LBNU01025625.1:0-14233 GCA_014162995.1 Artemisia annua | reverse complement strand
TTTGGAAGAGTGGGCGGAATTAGTTGCTTATCAACTAACCCAAATATCTACTATTGCAAATAAAATAAAATAACAAGAAAAGTAAATTGGTTGTGAAAATTATATGGAGAAAAGTGTGTTTACTTAGATTTCCTTACTCCCTAGCTATCTTTTACCGGTTAATTGGTTTGTTACAATTGTGAGGATGACGGGTTGTATTCCTTTAAACCACTCGTAGGGCCGTGTACGATCTTCCCTAACTCTATAAGCTCCTACTTCACTCCTATGTCGAGCCGACTAAAAGCTCCTAACATGGGATCACTAGAATTCGCTTATGCATTAAATACAACCATATAATCGTAGTACACATCCGATTCATGTTTCTTAAGAAGTTCAAGCAAGTTACCGTATAGAAGGTTAGCCAGTTTTCTTAAGCCTAACATCGACATCACCCACCCACAACAATCAATAACAAACCAACAACAAGTAATTAATAGCTAGGTTTCATTAGATCTAAGCAAACACAAGAGAAACCTAGCCTAGCATGTTAAAGTAAAGACAAGCAGAGGATATAATCAAGCAACACATAGACATATTGATTGATTTGAAAGGAGACTTATCTTTAATTGAACATGAATGATTCAAGGGTGAAAAACCCTGAAAATACAGTAAACCACGACCTAAGGTTTATCCCTAAAGTTCTCCCAAAAGTTACACACTTAATGAACGAAAATTAGAAAACTATATATAGATTTTACAACTTGACAGCGCCACGTTTTAGCTCGTGACGCCGTCACCTCGCCGCCAAAACCCTTCCCGGATTGCTCAGATCTACTCTTGACGCCGTCCCTCTTTAAAAGTCTCTGGGCCGTCTCTCTTTAAGTTATAACGTGACGGCCTAGGTGAATTTACACGTGACGCCGTCACGTGTAAAAGCTTCAAAATCTTTTTGGCCCATCTCGTGTAAAAATTATCCACCTCTTTATCAAAGCATGACGCCGTCACCTCGTAAAGAGTGACGCCGTCAGGTACTGTTTCCAGCATAATTTCAGACTTTGTCGTTTTCTTCACTTTTATGCTCCAAAAACGTCCAAAATGCTTCCTTTTCCAGATTTCTTCTTCAAAGTACCTAAAATGACAAAAGGAACGATTTAAGGCAATATTTGATAAAATAATTACGAATTAGGGCTTAAATGACCCCCTAAAAGCGTAACACTTTTCGCCTCATCAAATACCCTTACACTTGAGATTTGCTTGTCCTCAAGCAAATGCGCTTTTATTCCAATCAAAATATGAGCTAGGGATCATTTAACACTAATATAAAAGTAATTACAACAAATAGTCATTCCACCCTAGTCATAACAAGCACGAAAATCATATACTAGCACCTCACAAATAGTATTTGGATACTCTCATCTCTCGGGTGTTATAAACCTATATAACTAAATGGAAATGGAAAAATGTCACTCACTACCTGTCATAGCAAATAGATTGCCATAGGCTTGGGAAAGGATCGAAAACCTCCTCCACTAGGCGTAAGCACCTAAGATAAATTATCAAAGAGGGCTTTTCAAGGGTTGTAATGTTAGGTGTAGGGATATGATAAACACGGTTTGTTGGAATAAAGGGTATTTTTATTGGTGGCGAGTTAATTATCTTGATCAAATTCATGCACAAGGTGGCGTTGCTAAGCCAAGACTAGACTCGACTTAAGCTAATAAGAAAATAACATAAATAAAAATAAAAATAAAGGGAAACGGGATGGTAGTCCGTATGTTTTTTCTACTTTTCTTTTTCCAATTTTTCGTTTTTTTTTAATTATTTTTTATGTTTTATTTTCATACGCTCTTACCCTACCATCCAAAAGAATACATCATAGGGGCCTCGGTTCTCCCCTTACACTTGAACTTTTACATACTTTACAAGTAACTCGAATTAAGATTGTTAGGTCACCATATTAGTAAACACAAGTATTCAAATGAGAGAAATGAGATGAGAATTAGACTTGGTTGATTAAGAGCAATATGAAAGATGAAAGAACAAGAGTTTCCTTTAGATATGAAATTAACCAACAAGAGAAAGGATTACATAGAGGTCCTATTTATAGGATGGGAGCTAGGGCAACACGCCTAATCCTTCCTTTCTCTTAAACGTTTGGGCTTTTGGCCCATTGGACTTTAACTTAGACTATTACATAAAACCATACGAGTATTAAATAACGTAACTAAATAAGATAATTCTAGCAACCTATTACAATAACTGAAATGACCGAGACTTGACTGAATAGTTGAAAACTATGATCCTAACAATCTCCCCCTAAGGATCGGTCATGAAGGATTGTTGAAGGATTGAAGTTCGTCACGGTCATCGAGGTTGCTTGACGTCTTTGTCTTTGGACTTTAACTGTTGACATTTGTAGCTTTAGACGTCTTCAAAATGATTGTAGTATAAGTGATTCATCGTTCTTTGTTCTTTGTCTTTGTTGATGTGAAAAATGATAGATGATGTTGTAATCCGCCATACGTCACTTTCGGTGTCTCCAATGAATTCGCTCCGTTCCGACATGCTCATACATCTTTGACTGTGTTGTAGTTATGCATTCGTAGCTCTTTGTCTTTGTTGTTGAAGATTCATGATTGTTGTCGTAGAATCTTTTCTTTAGACTGTGATGTTGCATCGAGCTTTCTTTGGCATTTGAGATGTATGTATGAGCATGTGGAAGTTGGTGTTCAAGATGGCATTTGTACCTGAAATAAAACAGTTAGCAATAATACAACCGGTACTTACAGGTTTGAACTAGAATTCGTCAACAGCATATTGTGAAGACTCCTTCTAATTCGCGCCAAGGCCGTTCCTAATCGGATACCCCCTAAGGAGCTTACACGGGCACAACTAAGTACACCCACGATTAGGTGAGTCGCTGGAGATCACCCCACGACTGTAGACCGTTTGAAGCCATCATAAACACTAAGCGTAACCCACGAGGAATTACCGAAGTGACCTGCTGTCAGGGCTGTTTGATGTTGACCCTGGCAGGATTTCCGTTCAATCATTCGAGAAATACCTAAGTAAATCCCTCATGAACGTTCTAGGCAGATTGCTAAGATCTGCGAAGGACTCGATAATTTACAATTGGTGTCCATTGATGTAGAACAACCAATGTAAGATTACTAAGTGTACCTAAGAGATCTTTGATGTATCTCGTGGCTCTAGACTCAATTAGTGCAACTTATGGTTTCCTATGCGGAGATTGGGGCAGGGTCTCCTGTTTCAATATCAACCAACTCTAAATAGAAGGTCGATAGATTACAACGGTTCCCCGTGAGAATGAAACAAGTATCTTTTGAGAGATACCCGAGTGGCTAGAAGGTTAAGGTGCATGCGTCACTGGGTCCATGACGTCTTTTATCTTCAATACCGGTGTCGCCTTAGCAACAACCAGTAGCATATGAATTGAACCCGGTGTCTGCCCTAAGGTTGAATAATTTGGAGGGCTCATTTCTTTTCACCCTTTTCATAACGTTTCTTTTTAATTCTTCAACCCCTTCTTTCTCCGTTTCATTCATTTCTCCTTTTTCGAATCATACCTAAGGACTTCTAAATACTAACTATTGGTGATGTCCTTGGGTAGATCCCTCCGGTTTAGGCGGATCATAGGACGGTTATTCCTAACCTTAGTCACCTTATAACTCCATGACTATCCTAGTGATGCCTTTTGAAACCATTCATTTGAAAATCTCTCAAAGTGTTTGTGAAAAAAAACATTTTATAACACTTTGAGGGTTTTATTTTCTTATGAAATACTCCCCCTCCACATGTGCTTATGAATATTTTGCGGAAAATAACACATGCGGGAGAAGTTAGCACTTTAGAATTGATCCACTCTTAATAGACATGTACCCGAGGGACACGGTTACGTTGCTTAGTTAAAGGGATGCATTGTCAGTTTTTAGGTGACAACTAGCCCTAATAACTACCTTGAAGTTGTAAACATTCCATAAAGGAAGTTAGACCCGTCAAAGTAACGTCTAGAAAGAGTTTCTCGAAACGGTACAATCTACTCGGATAAATCCTTTCGAATACTAACGGTTTTTTGTTTCGTCAATTCTTGGGTCAATTCTGAGTCGAGCTCGAGTGAGATACAATATTGCCACATCATATTTTAATCATTTTCTTCTTCTCCCCCTCAAAAATAGCATATCAAATGTTGTTTTTGTAAACGATTTTGATTAAAATATGCTTTTTGAGTCTTATGGGGAGTTATCATCAAAGATTTGGGATTTTAAGAACGATGTTTTGGTACAAGTACTCCCCCTCAACTTGTGGATACTTATTGAGGTGAAATAATTGTCTTTTGAGCAGAATTGTGAAAATCTGAAAAGTTTAATAAATTCTACTCAAAAGTCAGAAGCCTTCGCTCCTTATCTTAGGATTGTAGCACTGAAGCGTACCACAGGGTCCTTTCTTTACAAAGTATGGGTTGTGCACTGTTATGTGTACACAAGCCTTAATAATTCACAATTAACAAGAATGAATTAGAAATAATGAAAGGTTATACCAAAAGCTTAAGTCTGAGATGAGGTCAAGGCATTGAAGTCGGTGAACTTAGCATTTGGCCTTTGAAATGTCAGGATCGGAAACGATGGACGAACCCCGATATAACTTTCCAGCCTCCTGATTTGTTCCCTCCGGTTGAGCCTTTCTTCAATGGCACGGATGAAGTTCTTTACCATTCTTCTTGTGCTAGAATTCCAACGGGTATTCTTTCCTTCTTTTACTTTGTTCAGATCGTCCGTCAATCTCCCCACTAGACCATCACGAACTCTTTGCAAGGTAGCATCACAGAACTTATGAAGCTCGTCGAACCGCATGAACCGTAGCTGATTCTTTGAGTTGAGGTAAGTAACCCCGAACTTTGGTTTTTGGAGAATCATTAGTTGAGATGCGTCATGTAGTTCTTCGATCATGAGTTGTGGTTTGGTCAAGTTGAGATGATTCTGGTAGCTTTCAACACCTAACTGTAGATCTTCTACACGTTCACGGATGATCAGTTGTCTGATGTACATGAGCAAGGAAGAGATGAAGTTGTACTGAGTTGACGTTGGGAAGCCCCTCATTCTTCCTTGAACTTTCTCCAGATACATATCTTCTACGTCATCTAGATAAAGATGTGGGAAATCGGCTTCACAAAACTTGTAGAGCTGTTCGTCTTGCCTCTTAACCACTATTTCCTTCATGTAGACATAATCAAACCGTTTATCTTCCAGGATTTGCATGATTGCGACGATTCGGCCTTTGTTCTTCACATCACCGGATGTACGTTCACGTCTGTGAGTGTAGCCGAGCTTTCGTCGTTCTGACCAGTTCTGAATTCCAAACAAAGCGTCTCTGTTGTATTCCACAATAGAGTTGCTGAAAATAGGAGCGGTTTCTTCAATGTTTGGAACCTCATAACGAGCAGCTGGTACTGAAATCCTTAATGAAGACTTGTAGCGATCTTTGGAAGCTTTGATGTCGTGTTGCAGGTAGCGGAGATCATAGTTGAAGAAGAACCGATATGGAATTCTAGGCTTGTCAGCAAAGCCTTGAAGAGGTAAAGGTTTTGTCCAGTCGGTGAAGTACGGTTCGTTGTGTTTTCCATGGGCATCGAAGTTGCTTTCCGGATTAAGCCAATCAAAGGAGTCTGATAAAGCTGATGCAATGTTCTGCAAATGGTAGTCCAGCTCTATTTTGTTTCCTGATCGTGCCTTAAGAAAGTCACGAGCATCCTTGTTGATTCGCCTAAGTTCAGCTTTCGTCACTTTTTCCAGCTGAAGACCCGAAAGAATACTCTGAGCGTATTGTAAAGTGTTGCCCGGGAGTGGTTCTTCGGTTTCAAGCGGTGGATGAGCTTTAATCATTGTAGTGACCCATTCAGATTCAGGAGCCTCAGGAGCATCTAACCATGTAAAGCGTTTGGTTTGCTTCTTCTTACTCTTAGACTTGTCGGTCTGAGTTGTTGATGATATTCCAGCTTGTGGTTCAGGAGATTCAGTTTGAATGAATTCATGTTGTGGTTCCTCCTGTTGATCATCTTGCTGAAGCATGAATGGTTCTTCTGCTGCTGTAGGTCCAGACTTGGGTGCTGAACTTTGTGGTTTGCGGGTAGAAGTCTTAGATGCTGGTGGTGGTCTGGATGATGATGGTTTGCGGATAGACTTGGATCTTTTGCTTTGTGAGTCTTTGTCCGGATCATCGTCTTTTCTTGGACGTTTGCGTGTACCAGCGGCTTCTTTACATGACTCTGTTGCCCTCAGGGATTCAAGTAATGCAGCTTCTTCATCAGTCTTTTCTACCTTTTCAGCAAGTTTGGAAGCTAACAAAGTTTCCAGTTGTTCCACGGTTAAATCCACAGGCTCAGTAGGAGGCCTGTTCGTTTGCAGATAGAAAGGAGTTGACTGAAGCGTTTTGACGATGTTTTTACGAATCCTGATGTCTAGCTCATTTCTGATGGGTTTCAGCAGTTCAGACAACTCTGGAGTTACTGTAGATACAAGATTTTCACCCAAGTATTCTTTGGTGTAGTCTTTGATCATCTCTTCCATATCTGCTGTCATGTACTTGTCAACTTGAGCTTTAGTCTGCATTAACTCCTGTACTTTATCAGAGAGCTGAGTAACCAGTGTAGTCATTTTCTTCATTTGGTCTTGAAGATCACCATCGTGTTGTTGTGGTGTTCTCCTAGTCCTTGAAGATCCCGCAATATGCTTTGCCCGTAAAAATGCTTTTGTAGTTCTCAGACTGGCTTTCTTCATTCTTGGTCTTTTTGCTTTTGGTGGTGGTGGTGGTGGTGACTGGTCTGATGATGATGATGATGGTTCTGCATCTTTATCTGATTCAGAGTGAGGTGGAGATGGATCTTTAGGTGGTGTACCTTGAGGGATTGGAGGTCGTTCCGGTGTTGGAGACCTATCCTTTGGCGGTGATGGCATATCGGTGTCGAAGAATTGATCATCTTGATCTTGATCATGGGGTTGATCATCAAGATTTTCTTCTGCCGGTTCCTCTGAGGTTTTCTTACTCAACTCCTCTTCTTCCTGACCTTTGGCTTCGACCTCTGGAATTGTTGTCTCAGTTTCCTTTTGTAGTTCATCTGTAGCCTCTTCTACTCCAGCATCTTTCATAATAGTGTTACCCTCAGCATCCTTTTCCAGTTGTTCTGTTGTTGTTTCAGTTGCTGTTGGAGGTATCACTGTCCTGCTAGAACCACCTTCTCTAGCTTGGAGTTCAAGTTTTTGCTGATGAGCTTGTTGCAATTGAAGGTTGAGACGAGCAGCCAATTTGAGCTTTTTCTGCTCTTCCTTTTCCAGGTATCGTGTATCAACGATGACGCTTTTCAGCTTGCCTTTGTCAGTTGAAGGTTCAGATTCAGGTTGTGCAGATTCTTTATCATCATGCCCAGGTTCACGGATGACAATTCCTTTTCTTGGTTGTTGTTGTTGCTCATGGAGAGTTTCCAAACTTAATTGTTTTGCCAGTTCGAGTTCAGGATCCTCTTGAGCAACATACCTTATTTCATAGTCCCCTCCTTCATCTATGTCGGTTTCGGTTTCGGAGCCAAATTCTGACCCACTAGCTTCTGATGGTGGTGGTGATGATTCAGGTGTGATGACTTTCTTCTTGATGACTTTTCGTATTGGGGCTGCAGTAGGCTTAGACTTTGGTTGTTTAGGAGTTTGAGTACTACTGGAGCTTCCAGACTTAGCACCTCTCTTGCTGCGAGTCTCCCTTATGTATCTGGGAACTTCTTCGGTTTCAGTAATGCCTACTCTCCCAGCTTTGTAGGCTAAGTCGTAGATTCGGTAGTTCGAAGATACAAGAATCTTGTCATTCAGAAGATTTTCAGGAATTCTCAGGCATGTGGTCCTTGGAGTGAACTGAATGGACTTGACGAAAGCAATCTTGTCATCGTCCACAATGCTGTGCTTTGGTTCGGTACGATCAAACATCCTTTGGCGAAATTCAGGAGTTTTGCCAACGAGGTAGTCAATGAGCATTTTGGTGAACCTTAAGAAAGGAATCATGGTTCGACCAGTAGTACGGATCTGAAAGATGATGTCGCTCATGATTGGATCTGCAAAGTCAATGTTGGCCTTGCTCATCATCCCCCAGAATACTTGCAGATTGGATAGTCGGGGATGTTCATGACCACTCTTCCGTCCCGTGATGGATCTGATGATAAGCATGTAAAATGTTCTCCAAGGTTGAGGTAGATACTTGACGTTTAACTTGGACAGTATAAGCCTGGAGGACTCTTCTGTATCATAACCAAGCTCAATCATGTAGTCGAGTACTTCAAGCTCTGTCAACATCGGTTCATATTCATTGGAAGTAGGGAGCATTAGAACCGTCCTGAGAACATCTAGATCAACTTCGTATTCCTGTTGCTCTAGAGTGACCTTGAATGAAGCATCATCCAAATTGACCTGAGCAGTGTGCCAGAACTGGTGAATGTAGAAGGTTGGAACAGAAGCAGACTTCGTAAGCATGCTCTTGCACGGATGTGCCAATAGAATGTCTTTGACGATCCGGCAAGAATCTTCAGTAATCCTGAGCTTGTTGAAGTCTATACGAAGATTGTTCTTGCCAAGGGTCACATGGTAGTCAGCTGGAACTACTTCATCAAGTGTTAAAAGTGGAAGATTCTGTGCGGGTGCGTTTTCAGCTTGTTGTTGTGGTTGAGCCATTGTGAACTGAAAATATGATGTCATAAGATCAAACATTCAACTTGTTAGTTTGTAAGTTAACGTACGAGTTCGATACTTAAGACCATTTCATTTTACATTTTGCATGCAAGTTTCATAAAGCTCGTGAGATGTTTGTTATGACGATGATAAATTGTATGTAATCTAAGACGTAACGTTAAGCATTCAAAACACATTATGCAAATTAAGTATATCTAAAAGATTACACAATCACTAAAAATCCACAATTTAAGGTCACAATGGTCACAGACACATGAGTACAAGTTCACAAGAATACAACTTAGATTTTATAAAGTTTACATGTTATACAAACTTTTCAAAAAATTATTCTAAGTGTGATCTCGATAACTTGTAAATCTGTGTTCTCGATAACTCTCCAATTCAGTGATCTCGATAACATTTGTATTGAGAGTTCTCGATAACTTTCAAACTGAAAGATCTCGATAACTAGTCAGACAAATGTTCTCGATAACTTGAATCCAGTGATCTCGATAAGACAGTTTTCCATGATCTCGATAAATCAGAGATTTCGAAAACCTTGTGATTTCGATAACACTTATTGAGAGATTTCGATAAGTTATAAAGAGATCTCGATAAGTAAGTTATGATGTTTCTTGATAACTTATCGAAGGATCTCGATAAATGTTCTCGATAAAAATCACTTTTCGAAAATTCTTATACAAGAATTTTCGAGAACTCATGTAGACATACGTTTGTGATATTTTGTTGATTCCTTGTGTGAACCTGAGACAATTAAGCAAAATAACACAGTTATTCACACAAACAACAAGTACACACATGATTTCGATAACTTTCATAAGCCCTAAACTATCTAGATCATACGTTAGATGGATTCATGTTGTTTAATCAATTAATTCATACAATTAAAGCATATAGAAACATGTTGGGATCACTGAATTAGTACAAATAACAACACACTAAAAATACCCAAAATTTCAGTTGCTGTTGGAGGTATCACTGTGCTGCTAGAACCACCTTTTCTAGCTTGGAGTTCAAGTTGTTGCTGATGAGCTTGTTGCAATTGTAGGTTGAGACGAGCAGCCAATTTGAGCTTTTTCTGCTCTTCCTTTTCCAGGTATCGTGTATCAACGATGACGCTTTTCAGCTTGCCTTTGTCAGTTGAAGGTTCAGATTTAGGTTGTGTAGTTTCTTTATCATCATTCCCAGGTTCACGGAAGACAATTCCTTTTCTTGGTTGTTGCTGTTGCTCATGGAGAGTTTCTAAACTTAATTGTTTTTCCAGTTCGAGTTCAGGATCCTCTTGAGCAACATACCTTATTTCATAGTCCCCTCCTTCATCTGTGTCAGTTTCGGTTTTGGAGCCAAATTCTGACCCACTAGCTTCTGATGGTGGTGGTGATGGTTCAGGTGTGATGACTTTCTTCTTGATGACTTTTCGTTTCGGAGCTGCATCAGGCTTTGACTTTGGTTGTTTAGGAGTTTGAGTACTACTGGACCTTCCAGACTTAGCACCTCTCTTGCTGCGAGTCTCCCTTATGTATCTGGGAACTTCTTCGGTTTCAGAAATGCTTACTCTCCTAGCTTTGTAGGCTAAGTCGTAGATTCGGTAGTTCGAAGATGCAAGAATCTTGTCATTCAAAAGATTGTCTGGTATTCTCAGGCCTGTGGTCCATGGAGTGAACTTAATGGACTTGACGAAAGCAATCTTGTCATCGTCCACAATGCTGTGCTTTGGTTCGGTACGGTCAAACATCCTTTGGCGAAATTCAGGAGTTTTGCCAACGAGGTAGTCAATGAGCATCTTGGTGAACCTTAAGAAAGGAATCATGGTTCGACCAGTAGTACGGATCTGAAAGATGATGTCGCTCATGATTGGATCTGCAAAGTCAATGTTGGCCTTGCTCATCATCCCCCAGAATACTTGCAGATAGGATAGTCGGGGATGTTCATGACCACTCTTCCGTCCCGTGATAGATCTGATGATAAGCATGTAAAATGTTCTCCAAGGTTGAGGTACATACTTGACGTTTAACTTTGACAGTATAAGCCTGGAGGACTCTTCTGTATCATAACCAAGCTCAATCATGTAGTCGAGTACTTCAAGCTCTGTCATCATCGGTTCATATTCATTGGAAGTAGGAAGCATTAGAACCGTCCTGAGAACATCTAGATCAACTTCGTATTCCTGTTGTTCTAGAGTGACCGTGAATGAAGCATCATCCAAATTGACCAGAGCAGTGTGCCAGAACTGGTGAATGTAGAAGGTTGGAACAGAAGCAGACTTCGTAAGCATGCTCTTGCACGGATGTGCCAACAGAATGTCTTTGACGATCCGGCAAGAATCTTCAGTAATCCTGAGTTTGTTGAAGTCTATACGAAGATTATTCTTGCCAAGGGACACATGGTAGTCAGCTGGAACTACTTCACCAAGTGTTAAAAGTGGAAGATTCTGTGCGGGTGCGTTTTCTTCTTGTTGTTGTTGTTGAGCCATTGTAAACTGAAAATGTGTTGTCATAAGATCAAACATTTAACTTGTTAGTTTGTAGGTTAACGTACGAGTTTGATACTTAAACACATTCATTAAACAGTTTGCATGCAAGTTTCGTTAAGTACGTGAGATGTTGTTAAGACGATGTCAAGTTGTATGTAATCTAAAGACGTAACTACAAGCATTCATAGCACATAAGCAAGATGAATACATCTAAAGAGATACACAAGCATTAAACATCCACAACTTAAAGAAACAATGATTACACACATGTAAATATAAGTTCACAAGGTTACAACTTAGTTTTAGAAAGTTTACATATTAATACAAACTTTTCAAAATTGTTCTAAGTTAAATCTCGATAACTAGCAAATACATGTTCTCGACAACTCTTCATACATGGTTTTCGAAAACCTTTGTTTTGAAAGATCTCGACAACTTTCAATATTGAAAGTTTTCGATAACTTGTCAAACCAAAAGTTCTCGATAACTTTGAAAAGATTTCGACAAGCACTGTTCACAGAATCTCGATAACTTTTGGGTTTTCGAAAACTTCAAGGATCTCGACAAGTTTCTTCGAAATCTCGATAAGTTATAAAAGATCTCGATAACCTCAGTCAGAGATTTTCGATAACTTATCAAGAATTTCGAAGAAATTTCTCGATAACTTTGATTTATCGAAATTTCTTATACAAGAAATTTCGAGATTGTTTGTAGACCTACGTTTGATGAATATTGTTGTTTCCACGAATGAACCTGTTGCATTTAAGCACGAAACAATCATTACAAACATATTCCACAAACATTTGAAAGATTTCGATAAAGTACATGAACCCTAGATTATCTAGATTTTTTGTTAACTGAATACATGTTGTTTGTTTAACGAATACATGCAATTAAGGCATAACCAAACATGTAGCAATCATTGAAACAGTCACAACAACAATATAGAAGAAACACCCAAATTAACGAAACCTCAAGAACATCTAGAACTTGCATCATATGAATTTGATTCGATTCAAGCATGCATACATGTTCTAACATACCTAATAAGCATATCCCACCACTAAAATAACACAAACAATCACACACACTCAAAAACCCATTTTGTCGAAAACAAAGCATCATCGAAATTCATCTTAAGGCGTTAAAGGTTATGATTAAGGACTGGAAACATGTTTAGAAACCATAAAATCACAAAAGCCCTATGTTAATTTCACCTTAACACGCTTAGTCAAGAATTTCTATGTTCATACGAACCCTAGCTACTCGATAATCTCATAGCACAAAATCTAACCATTGGTTTATCAGTTCCTTGAAAACCCTATCTTAGATTGATGTAAGGATCATAAGAACACATACCTTTTAACGATTTATAGAACGGATTAGAGGTTTTGATTTGAGCCGTGTGATGTTAAAGAAAGAAAAATTGATTTTGCTTTTGATAATTATGAAAAAACGGGGGGTGAATAGTTAGGTGAGAAATCTTTTGAAACTTTCACAACTTTGCATGTTTAGTCCCTTAAATACGTGTTTTCTATAATAAGTCCTAATTAAAAGTCTAAACGGTTAACTTAGCGACTTATGGCAATAATAACTTCTAAGGCAGAACCTAATAAGAAGAAATGTCAAACTTAATTGACATAAATGTATTCCGTGAAATACCACCAAAATTAAAAGCAAAAAGAGTCATTTAATGCAAGTGCACGTCTTTTGAGTAAATTTGGGAAATTTTGACGACCATTCTCCCCCTCAATATTTGGTCGTAAAAATATGGAAAATTTTGAGAGACCAAAGTGTTGAACGAGATCGTGTGCTTGCATTTGTGAATAAAATGAAATAAAATACGAAACGAAATTAAAGAAAATCTTTTTGTTGTTTTTATGGTTTTAAAATTTTTCTTTTTGTTTTTGAATAAATATTTACAAAAGATATTTTTGGTGTTTGACTCCATTAATTGTTTTCCAGAAGAGTTTTTAAATCATCTGGAGTCAAACAATGCATACCAATTCGGTGAACGAGTTCAGTAAACCTAGCCGGTGGTAAAGGTTTAGTGAACAAGTCTGCCAATTGGTATTCAGTACCCACGAATTATAACTCTACTGTACCCTTCTCGACATGCTCCTTGATGAAATGATATCGGAGATCGATGTGCTTAGACTTGGAATGTAGAACCGTGTTGCAGGAAATAGCAATGGCACTTTTTGAGTCACAGTACATCGGAATCTTCTCGAATGAGTAACCATAGTCCATCAGCTGTGTACGCATCCAAATGATTTGAGCACAGCAGGCAGCCATAGCCACATATTCTGATTCAGTAGATGAGAGTGAAGTGCAGTCCTGCTTCTTAGATTGCCAAGACACGAGCTTGTCTCCAAGAAACTGTAAACCACCAGAAGTACTTTTTCATGTATCCATACACCCTGCATGATCAGCGTCTGAAAAAGCAATTAGTTCAAAACCAGAATCCTTCGGATACCAGATCCCCATGTGAATGGTTCCTTTCACGTATCGAAGGATTCGTTTAGCCTCATTGAGGTGACGTTCAGTAGGACGCGACTGATAGCGAGAGCACATAAATACAGCAAATACAATATCTGGTCTGCTAGCGGTTAGATACATGAGCGACCCAATAATACTTTGGTATTTTGTGGGGTCTACCATTTTCCCATGTAAATCCGCATCTAACTTAGTGGTGTTTGACATTGGGGTATTGTATGTGTCACAACTGGTCATTCCATGTTTCTTTATTATTTAAAGAGCATATTTTGATTGACTCAAGAAAATACCACGGGGAGATTGATGAACTTGTAATCCTAGAAAGAACGTAAGTTCACCCATCATCGACATTTCAAAGTTTAGTTTCATTAATTTTGCAAAAGCATTAGAATACTTTTTGTTAGTAGATGCAAAAATAATTTCTTCTACGTAAATTTGTACGATTAAAACGTCTTCCCCGTGTCTTTGGATAAATAAAGTTGGATCTATCAAACCTTTGGTAAAACTATTAGCAAGTAGGAAAGCAGTAAGTTTGTCATAG
>LBNU01025623.1:92097-103388 GCA_014162995.1 Artemisia annua | reverse complement strand
AGATTTTACTTGCTTTCTAAAAAATATAAAAATACAAAAAGAATCTTCCTTCCACCTTTAGACCTATTAGATTAGCTATTCTATCCTAACGAACACTATTCCCTGTGAGAGAACGATCAATCCCCCGTACTTACCACTATCCTATACTACATCGGTTAGGTACACTGCCTGGTGGGGTTGTAAGCCTCTTGAGATCCCTCGAGAGGTAAAACCTGTTGTAAGGTCACAAAACCACGCATCAGAAAATTTGGTCTTAATGAGCGTCTCATGGATAGGAGTTATATGACTAGCACAAAACCCTACCACTAAAAAATTTTTCCACCCCAAATATGTGAGGTTCGCCCCTAGAATTGGTAGGAAAAGCATTTATGCTATGATATGCGTACCGGTAGCACTTAGATTCTAGAACTTGCGTTAGGACCATCCCGAATCCACAAGTGAGACTACATTCGTGTAGTTAGATTTACTACATGATATGAGGCATTAGGATTAACCCATGTTTTACACCTATATTATAATTACATTGACTTCATTGGTCAAGTAAGTCTCTCACACCTTTGCGTTGTACCCATCTTTGGTACATGATACCCCTAGTACACCCTCCAGAGCCTATCCTTTTCGTTTCTAACTTTAAGCATTTTACTTAAAGGAAGAATTTTTTTACAATCCACTTAAATGTACACCCAAATCGCCTTAGCCTACCTTGTATGCACTCGCCTTTAGTGCATTATTGTGACAACATGTCACAATTCGTTAATTCAGGTCATTTTCAAATCACTATTCATCATTTCACGTAAACTAGGTTTACGGATATTCATTTGACGAAACCGGGTAGGTTAAGTCACATTATCATAAGACATCGTTCAATATACATTTCATAGACTAGGGTTAGTCTACAATTCATCACGACATCATTTGCATTCTATCCCACTCGTAGAATATATACAATTTCAAGTTATATATATTTATTTATCTTCAAATAAATAATAATTCATGATTATAGTTTTTAATCAATGCACCAAACAATTCCCACTATGGCACTAGTATTTTATATATTAGTAATATTCCCACTAAAATTTGTAAAAGTTAAATATTTTATATATTTTTAAGACAAACCAGAAAATCTACAAACACCCATGTTGGGAGCTATTTTCCCGTCAAATGACTCAGTTCTGGAGTTGGGACTCCAAGGAACAAAAGTTAGAGCACCTGGCCTAGTTTTCAAATCAAAAAGCCGTTTGTCATTTGGATTTAAAATGAGTAATCTACAGTCATCCAAACATTCACAAAAACTGCCCAGAAATGGCAGTTTTGGCCTAAACACCATACTTTTCGACCATTTATATTTAAATCTGGGCACATAGAGCAAAACTTCACTATTGAACATATTTAGGCTTGGTGCTAAGCTTTCCAGAAATACCAATTTTATTTCCAAACTCTCAATATTCACTGATTTACAACTAGTTTTCCGAGGCCATTTTAGCCGTATTTTCAGAAATTGACGAGTATTATATTTTACGACGGAAAGTTATATTTTCACATGTTTTCACCAAAGAACTATCGTACAACATTATTACACTATATGAACATGTAATATTCATTATGACTTTATACGATAATATAAATTATATTTTCGACGATTATTCATATTTTGATACAATACGAGTGGTATAGATTATAAGTGCAAGTGCATACACGAATTCATTTCATAATCTAAAGTAGATCATATTCATTCATATTAGGTTGCGGCTAGTGTTCACGTCTTGTTGCCTTGTCCATTACATATTCATTGTTCCATCACTACAGGTGAGTTTCATAGCACCCCTCTTTTAACCGTTTTGTAAATGTTTTAGGGGAGATACATGCTCAATTACATGTTTTATATTTTTACAAGTACATTAAACTTTTACATATTACTGTGAGTTCGTAGCCCTACTTTTCTCAAATACTTGTTTTACTTGAATATACTACTTGCTTACTTAAACACCAATTGCCTTACTCAAATGTTTCTTTGTTTACTCAAATGTTTTATGTAGTACTTTGCCTGAGTATGGCTTGATACTCGTACATTGCCTGGGTATGGCTTGATACCCGTACATATCTAGAATTGATCATCTGGCGACATTGTCAGAATTGATTATATAGCGACATTGCTACAAGGATTGCCAAATGACGACATTGTCATGGCTACAAGGATATTTACCATTTTATAGCAACATTGCTACAATTATCTTTAACTTTTGGATCAAATATTACAATTGTATACATAAACCAAATTATGTTTGGCGGTGAGTTGTAAACATACAGGTTGCAAGTCTTGTTATGGCCGAGACTTGGAACTGGGTGGATTTACGATGCCTTCGCTGGGAAATCTTCATTCAAATGCATTTCATTTTTCACTAAACTCTATGAACTCACCAACCTCGTGTTGACGTTTTAGCATGTATTTTCAGGTATTAAGCAATGGCACGCTACTGGAGGTTTTTGGCAGGGCATGGCATGGTCATAGAAGACTCTGATATTCATATGGGACCGTTCAAAACTATATTTTAAGGGCCTAATTCCGCATTACTTTCAACAATCTAATTCAATATTTTTGTTAAACAAGTTTATTCTAAATGAATGAAATGGAAACCGTTCTTTGTACTTGTGTTATGGTACCAATTGAGTTACACCCCAAAAACATTACTTTCCGCTGCAAACCATTTTTGGGGGTGTGACACAACATTTGTTTAAACCCTTAGTTAATTATCTAATTGATTACATGGTTGCTTAGTCGAGTCATATCCTTGTACATATTGTTTTGGGATGATTGAGACTCATGGGTAAAGTACTAGTGTAATGGAGTAATGGGGAAGAACAACATTATTACCCCCATATGTGCTAAATATTTTAAAAGTACTTCAAGTGTTTCGATTATCTTAATTCGAGTCATTAGATTAGTTATTTGTAAAGTATGTAAAAGTTCAAGTGTAAGGGGAGAACTGAGGCCCCTATGATGTATTATTTTGGATGGTAGGGCAAGAATNCTTTTTATGTTTATTTTATTTTTATTACTTTTTGATTATCTTAAGTCGAGTCTAGTCTTGGCTTAGCAACGCCATATTGTACATGTAATTAATCAAGATCTTTAACTCGCCACCAGTAAAATATCCTTATCCAACAAAACCGTGTTTATCATATCCCTACAACTCATTACGACCCTTTTTGTAAAGTCCTCTTTGATAGTTTATCTTAGGTGCTTACGCCTAGTGGAGAAGGTTTTTGATATTTTCCCAAGCCTATGGTAATCTATTTGCTATGACAGGTAGTGAGAGATATTATTTATTTTTATTTGTGAGATATATTTTTATGACACCTGAGAGATGTGAGTATCTAAATACTACTTGTGAGGTGCTAGTATGTAATCTCCGTGCTTATTATGATTTAAGGGGAACGACTATTTGTTGTAATTACTTGTATATTGGTGTTAAATGACCCCTAACTTGTATTTTGATTAGAATAAAAGCGCATTTGCTTGAGGACAAGCAAATCTCAAGTGTAATGGTATTTGATGAGGCGAAAAGTGTACCGCTTTTGGGGGTCATTTAAGCCCTAAATCGTAATTTTTTGATCAAATATTGCCCTAAATCGTTCCTTTTGTCATTTTAGGTACTTTGGAGAAGAAATCTGGAAAAGGAAGCATTTTTGACGTTTTTGAAGCATAAAAGTGAAGAAAACGACAAAGTCTCCAAATTATACTGTAACAGTACCAGACGGCGTCACGGCTTGTGAGGTGACGGCGTCAAGCTAGGACAAAAGAGGTGGATATGAAGGTTTTCCTTGACGGGCCAGAATGGGATTTTGGAATTTAAAGAGTGACGGCATCAGGATTCAACCTGACGGCGTCATATGATAAGAGTGACGACGTCAGAAAGAATTCTTGCACGAGAAGAAACCAAAGTGGAACCGTCACAAGTTAATCAAGACAATCATAACTTGCGCGCGGAGTAGCTGTCACTGTTTTGGCCATAAAATCTTCATACGAACTCGGATTTGGGTGATTCAAAAGGCCACGCGAAGAGGACGAAAAGATCTACAATTTGGTGAAAAAGGGAAGTTGACGCCGTCAAGTGTATAAGGTGACGCCGTCAAGCCTTGCCGACAGAAACATTGCCTATAAATACAACATCATAACTTCATTATTTGTAAGCCCTAAACCCTAAGTCCGATTCTAGGGTTAGGGTAGGTGTTTTTCCAACAACTTAGAGGGTCTTAATCACTCCATAAACATCTTGTATTGGTGTTTTGATTCTATCTTAATTATGTCTTCCATTATTATTGTTGCTTGTTCTTCATTGATTATATTTTGCTAAATCACCTAGTGTTTACCTATGATTGTGTGTAACTTGTGTATAACTAATTAGATCTTATTGATTTCTTGTTAATGTGTGTGTCTATCTCCATCAATTAAGGCGTGACAACTTCAATAGATCTAGTTGGTTTAGTTTATAATTCTTGCTTCCTATTGTTTCTTGTTTTGATTGGGTGATATTGATGTTAGGCTTAAGAAAACTGGCTAACCTCCTATACGGTAACTTGCTTGAACGTCTTAAGAAACATGAACCAAGGTGTACTACAGTTATATGGTTGTATTTAATACATGAGTGAATTCTAGTGATCCCATGTTAGGAGCTTCTTAGCCGGCTCGACATAGGAGTGAAGTAGGAGCTTATAGAGTTGGGGAAGTTTGTACACACCCCCACGAATGGTATTAAGGAATGCAACCCGTCAATTAAAACAAGGTGTGACAACTCAATAGGTAGAATTGGATAGCTAGTAAGGAGTAATATATCATAGGTAGACATGCTTCACTTCCCTTGTAGAACCCTAGTTTACTTTCCTACACATTAGTTTAAGTAGTAGCTTTTGGGTTAGTTGATTAGCAACTAATTCCGCCCCTTCTTCCAAACCGAGATTTCACTTGCTTTCCTTTAAATATAAAAATATAAAAAAGAATCATCCCTCATCTCTAGACCTAGTAGATAACTTTCAATCCTAACGAACACTATTCTTTGAGTTGAACGATCAATCCCCCGTACTTACCACTTCACTATACTACATCGGTCAGGTACACTGCCTAGTGGGGTTGTAAGCCTCTTGAGATCCCTCGAGAGGTAAAACCTGTTGTAAGGTCGCAAAACCACGCATCAATCATCAAAGACAAAGAACAAAGAATGATGAATCAGTTTGCTAATAAATTTTTTGAAGACGTCTGAAGCCGTAAAAGTCAAAGATTAAAGACAAAGAAAAAGACATCGAGCAACCTTGATAATCATCATGACAGACCCTTAGGGGGAGATTGTTAGGATCACATTTCACGTCATCTCTCAAGTCTTGGTCATTTCATTATATGTAATAGGTTGCTACATTATTTAGTTTACTTATGTTTTATGTTTACTAATGTTGCAAGGCTCATAAAGCCCAAAAGGCTTTAGAAGCCCCCGAATTACACAAGATAGGAAGGAAGGGAGTGTTGCCCTAGTCCTTGCCTATAAATAGAGACATCATGTAAACATATCTTTTGTTGGTTTATTGAATATCTTAGCTAAACTCTTGTCAAATTCTATATCATATTTAATAGATCAACCATCTCTATTTCTCATCTCTTTTCTTATCAAATCTATACTTCTGTTTACAACATGGTGACCTAACAGGAGCATTTTGGACGTTTTTGGAGCATAAAGTGTAGAAAACGACAAAGTCCCAAAAACATACTAGAAACTGTACCTGATGGTGTCACTCTTTACGAGGTGACGGCGTCACGCTTTGACAAAGAGGTGGATATGAAATTACACGAGACGCTCCAGAAAGTTTTGGTGAAATAACACGTGACGGCGTCACGCTTTGTGACGCCTAGGCTGTCCTGTTATAAGCCAAAGAGAGATGACCCAGAAAGAAATAGAAGGGGACGGCGTCAGAAGTGGATCTGAGTAATCCGAGAAGTATTTTGGCGGTGAGGTGACGGCGTCACAGGCTATAACGTGACGCCGTCAGATTGTAAAACCTATATATAGTTTTCTAATTTTCATTCATTAGTGTGCAACTTTAGGGATAAACCCTAGGTCAAATTTTACTGTATTTTCAAGGGTTTTTCACATTTGTTTCATCCATGTTTAATTAAAGATAAGTCTTCCATCAATCAATCAATATGTCTATGTGTTGTTTGATTTTATCTTATGCTTGTCTTTATATTAACATGCTAGGCTAGGTTTTTCTTGTGTTTGCTTAGATGTAATGAAACCTAGCTATTGATTATTGGCTGATGGTTGGTTATTAATTGTTGTGGCTGGGTGATTTCAATGTTAGGCTTAAGAAAACTGGCTAACTTCCAATTGGTAACATCCTTGAACATCTTAAGAAACATGAATCGGATGTGTACTACGATTAATTGGTTGTATTTAATGCATAAGTAACTATTAGTGATTCCATGGTTAGGATACTAAACGTGTCGCCATAGAGTGAAGTAGGAGCTTATAGAGTTGGGGAAGGACGTACATGCCCCACGAATGGTATTAAGGAATACAACCCGTCATCCACACAATTGTAACAAACTAATCAACCGGTAAAAGTTAGCTAGGGAGTAATAAAATCTAAGTAAACACGATTTTCTCCATATAAGTTTCACAACCTTTTATTTTATTGTCATTTTATTTTTTTTGCATTTGTAGTTAATTGGGTTAGTTAACTAGCAACTTATTCCGCCCGCTCCTTCAAAACTGAGACTTTTACTTTCGTTCATAAAACATAAAAATACAAAAAGAATCATCCCTCACCCTTATACCTAATTAGATTAGCTTTCAATCCTAACGAACACTATTCCCCAAGTAGTACGATCAATCCTCCGGTACTTTCCACTACACTATTCTACATCGGTCAGGTACACTGCCTGGAGGGGATTGCAAGCTTCTCAAGATCCTTTGAGAAGTAAAACCTCTTGCAAGGTTGCAAAACCACACATCACTAATCATCATGACAAGTATATGTCAACCTAATCCTGTTACAAATCACACCCATACAAAACTTGTAACATCTTAGGTCCACATATAAGTTCATATTAATAAATGTAAATGTTAAGTTCGGACCACAACACTTTAGTGTTTGATTCATCGATATATTCGGTTGTAATTGCTTTGACTAGTATATTCGGTCATTTGATTGATTTCACCAGTATAGTCGGTAGTAATTGATTTCACCTATTCGGTCGGTAGTAATTGATTTCACGAGTACAGTCAGTCGTAATTTATTTCACCAGTACAGTCGATAGTAATTTAACGATTCCTAACATAGGAAATCTGAAAATGTTTTGTGCAATTGTGTCCATATGTAAAAATAAACTATGTGTTTAAGTAAAGCGAGTAATATGTTTCACTAAACAAGTAGAGTGTTTCATCAACCGAGTAAAATGTTTCTCGTAAATGAGTAAAATATGTAAGTAAAATGAGCATGTATCTCCCTCAAAGAGTTTATAAAACAATCAAACGAAAAGAGTGGGGCTACGAACTCACCAATATGATAAGCGATAGGTCATAATGACAGAGTGCATTGAGAATTCGCGAATGTAATGACGACCTAAAAATATATAACAATCGCGTCCTAGGTTTATATATATATGGTGAAAACATACGCAATATCTTTTAAAAAGTATTTATATACTATTGGAATTGTACATATTTTTGTAAGTTTACGAAAATGTAAAAGTTTAGTTTTTATTAAGTCTTGAAAACAATAACAATCCCTATTGGTTCAGGTCTTATGTCGTTTTTATTAATTCACCTATTCCAAAAATCATTATTCCTAAGTCATATTTAATCTTTTAGAAAGGTAAGTGAGTCGTATTTCTGACAGTGGGTCCTACCACTTTCGTATTTATATAAAAATGGTCAATTGTTTTAAACACTACTAATTGTTAACGTTAAGTTTTTATATAAATCCAGTTATCTTGCTTTAATGTCCACATTATTCCTAAGCCGTAAATCATTATGTATTGGTTTTTATATCCTTTTAACATCATCAATTGATAAGCTTAAGTTTGTAATATTGACTTATGTTATGAGTTAGTTAGGACTACAGAACACTTAAAACCAATACATATTGATTTATGGTTTTGGAATAACTTGGACATTAAAACAAGATAACTAGATATATAAAAACTTAACATTAACGATTAGTAGTGTTTAAATACAATTGATCGTTTTTATATAAAAACCATAGTGGTGGGACCCGCTATCAGAAATACGACTCACTTACCTTTCAATAAAATTAAATATGACTTAGGAATAATGATTTCTGGAATAGGTGAATTAATAAAAACGACATAAGACCCTAACCATAAAACAACTTATAATTAGGGCTTGTAATTGTTTTCAAGACTTAATAAAAACTAAACTTTTATATTTTTGTAAACTTACAAAAATGTGTACAATGTTAAAAGTATATAAATAGTTTTAAAAGATATTTCGTACGTTTTCACTGTATATAGAAACCTAAGATGCGATTTTTATATATTTTTATGTCCTCATTACGTTCGTGACTTCTCGATACACTCTATATCATTGTGACCTATCGCTTATCATATCGGTGAGTAAGTAGCCCCACTTCTACGCGTTTAATTGTTTTATAAACTCTCTGGAGAGATACATGCTCGTTTTACTTACATAATTTACTCATTTGCTTGAAACATTTTACTCGGTTGATGAAATACTCTACTTTTTTATTAAGAGATATTACTCGCTTTACTTAAACACACACTTTGTTTATATATTGACACAAGTGCACAAAACATTTCCAGATTTCCTAAGTTAGGAATCGTTAAATTACTACCGACTGTACTGGTGAAATCAGTTACTGCCGACCAAGTAGGTGAAATCAATTACTGTTGACTGTATTGGTGAAATCAATCAAATGACCGAATATACTGGTAAAAGAAATAACAACCGAATATGTCGGTGAATCGAACACTAAAGTCTTGTGGTCCGAACTTAACAATTACATTTATTAATATGTACTTATATGTGGATATAAGATGTTATAAGTTTTGTATGGGCTAGATTTTTTTACAGAATTAGGTTGACATATACTTGACATGAGAATTAGGTTTACATATAATTGTCACGCGGTTTTTACATAAAGGTTTTTATCTTATTCACAAATAAACCTATGAACTCACCAACCTTTGTGTTGACACTTTTAGCATGTTATCTCAGGTCAGTAAGGCGATAAATAGAGATTGGAGCATAAGAGTCTTTTGGCATGTTTTGAAGACGGGGATGCAGTATATTCAACGCTCGATAATATTTTTGAAAAACATTTATGTAATATTATATTTTGGGACCTCTTTTTTTTTCATAAATGTAAACTTTATTAAGGAAATGCCATAAGGCAGAGTACAACACTACATCACCAATGACTAGAACACCTAGCCAAAACAATAACATCCTACCAGGGCCATGGACAATACCCATGCTCCTTAAAACCAGATTACATAATCAATGACTAACCTTGCAGCCTAACAGCCCAACCCAGAATACTTCTGAATCCATGAGATGATACAGGGACCAACCTGCCACCTCAATCCATCACAATATCCTGGGCCAAACTGATAACTACAAGGCAGTAAGTACATAATCCAGAAATACATATGAAAATAGAATACCAAACATAACAAAATCAATTTCCACCAAGAAAACCATAGATCTCATGCTACAATCTTCAAACAGATACATAAACCACAATCTTCATAGGAGCAGACTTCAAAACTTCAACAGACAAAGCAATCTTCAACAGGAACCATCAATCTCATATCAACTCCAAATCAATCTTCAAAATATTTATAGGTGGAATTGCCTCCTTAAAAACCTTTCACCAAGTAAACCCAGTGTGGGAAAAACCTTGAAAAGGACAAAAAGAGTGCAACTTCCACATGTAATCAACAACCTGCAAATCATCAAACAAGACAAACCATACACCAATCTAGAACATAACCAGCAACCCAGCACAACAGCTACCACCATCAAACATTCAACTCTTATCAACACAGAAATCAATCACCATCAATCACCACATAACTCCTGCACCATATTTCTATAATAATCCTCCTTACTTACCTTAAATTTCCACATACCAGCAGCTTTAGCAACATCAGTAGTATACTTCATAGATAAACTCATAAGTTTTAATCTCACAGTGTCCACCACAATTTTGAATAAACAATCCTCAGTCCTTTCAACAAATTGAGCTCTCCTTACATTCCTTTCCTGCCAAATAAAATACACGGCTGCCCCAAACACCAACCTCTGTATAATACTCCATATCTTATTACTAGCAGGCTTATTAACTATACCAGAAATAACATAAGGCCAATCATTACCGATATCATCTAAACAAGAAAGTGGCTTTAATCTTTCCCATAACCTCCTAGAGTAAGGGCAAGCAAAGAATAAATGATTATGGGACTCGTTATTAGTTTTACACAAATGGCAAACCTGATCATCAATAGTAAACACTGGTACAAAAAGTTGGAACGGTGACGCCCAAAATGTGTGACGATAGGCATATAGTCACACACGTTTTTTTCATCGTGTGTGACTAAAGGTCCCGCCACCGTAGGTGGCATATGGTCACATTGTTGAGTTTGTGGCCTTTTCCATCAAAAAAGAGTGACCAAAACCCCGAATATGTGTGACAAATTAGGCACAAGTTTTGTTGGATTAGTCATTATCCGTGACCGTAAATACCTTATAGTCACACGAATTTTTTTTGAGAGTAACTATTGTTCGTCCTTTGGCCACATAAATATATATCATATGTGACATTTGAGATGAGTCTTTCTAGTAAATGTGTATTTTTTGTGACTATTTCCCGTCCTTTGTGTTGATCCCAGTTGAGCAATTGATCTAGTATTATTATCTTAGATAAACCAAGACAATAATGTATAGAAGCTGACTTGTTACAAATTTAATCAATATGCGGAATTTATTGATTAACTTAAGAGGAACACAAACACAATGATATCACCAACTAAACACTTCAATATATTGAATACGAGCACCCTGAATAGTGCTAGGGTTTTGCAACCTTGAAGTGAATACAATGCTAGAATAATACGTACTCTAGTTTAACCTTAGGATCTCCTTTTATACACCAAGGAACCCTACAGGCTTACAAACAACTTCCTATCCAAGACTATGATCTTCTAACATTACAGAATATTACATAATATCTTTACTATAAATACAAATATTCGTACATAA
>LBNU01025623.1:65038-81265 GCA_014162995.1 Artemisia annua | reverse complement strand
TGGTGGTGTTGGTGGTGGCGGTGGGTGGTGGTGGCAGTGGTGGGTGGAGGTGGTGGGTGGTTGCGGTAAAAAAGATAAATTAAAAACGTGCGTAAAACGTATATAAAAATGTGTGTAAAAAACGTGTAAAAAAGTTGAATTAAAAGTGTGTAAAAACGTATATAAAAACGTGTAAAAAAGTGTAAAAAAGTTAAATTAGAAGTGTAAAAAAAGTTAAATTAAAAGTGTTTATAAAAACGTGCATAAAAACGTGTGTATAAAAACGTATATAAATGTGTGTATAAAGACGTGTGTATAAAAACGGGTGTAAATGTGTGTTTAAAAATGTATGTATTGAAACATTTTAAAAACGTGTGTAAAACCAGCATAAAAACATGTGTATAAAAAACATGTGTATAAAAACGTGCATAAAAACGTGTATACAAATGTGTGTATAAAAATCCGTATAAAAGCATGCATAAAACGTGTATAAAAACGTGTGTATAAAAATGTGTATAAAAACATGTATAAAAATGTGTAAAAAATATACATAAATTTTAAAAATAATAAAAGTCATCTAACTTGTTACTTTTTGTCATTGTATGTAGCCATGATAAACGATCGTTAGTCTAAAGGACTAACATTGCAATGATAAACCTAACGATCGTTAGCTTAACCTGCCCCAGCAGGTCAAACAGGTCACCGCTACATGCAATGAACGGATTTTGCAAGTTCGTTGACAGATTGGGAAAAAAAAAGAATGTTACATACAATGGTAAAAAGTGGCAAGTTAAATACATTTTCAGGTAATTTGCCCTACAATTTAAAACAAAGTGGCCAAAAGTGTTAATAAGTGTGACCATATGCTCTTTAAAGTGAACAAATGTGTATTTTGTGTGACTATTGATCATCCAATGGCCACATGTATTTTATGTTTGTGAGGCCTTTTGTAATATTTAGTCACACAAACCATGTTTGTTTTGGGTATTTAGTCACATACAATTAAGCAAAATCTGGCAAAAAGCGTTAATAAGTGTGACCATAGGCTGTTTAAAGTGAAAGAATTTGTATTTTGTGTGACTATTGATTATCCAAGAGGTGCAAGCATCTCGTTGAAACCCATATGGAAAATAAAGCTTGACAATTGTCAAAACTCCATGAATGATGTGTTTCCTAACCAACCTCATGCTCATCCAAGTGATCCCTCATGGCATCCATCTTCATCAAATCATCCTCATTTAAGTCAAAACAACAACCACCACCCTCATCCAAACATGAATCCCATGCTCCATGTTCAAACCTCAATCCCTAATCACAATCCAACTCCACCATCATCACCTTCCTCCGAACATAAAAAGTTCGTTGAAGAACTCAAAGAAGCTCACGAGCAAAGTGCTCTTCTTGCCATGCATCTTGCTCAAGGCAACTTGGACCAACCTCCTTCATCACCCTACTCAAATTGTCTTCCTCACTCACTTCACTTGGAGCAAGTTGAGCATCATTCCCACTATTGTCCTTGTTGCATTTACCTCTAAAAACAAACCATCTTCTTGGAAGAACACCTTACTTAGGATTGAATACCTCCCCACTAGGAAAAACTCAACCCCGTCACTCACCCAAGACACTAACACTTCATCAACCGCTCCAAACCCACTACCTACAAGCTCACCATCACCAACCATATAAGCATGCTTACATGCTTATCTTGAATAATTTCACCCATGCTTTTGTACCCCATGCAAGTCCAAGAGACCTCGAGTTGGCAACTTAGTATTATATAGTGTAGTTTGCTAGAAAAGCATAATATATGCTTATGTACCAATGATTATGTTTTCAACATAATCTATTTAAATAAATCTATTAATGAATTTTTCTTGTGTCTTATTATTTTCATGCATTCTTATTAGTTCTCTTATAATATATTTGTTCCGTGCATCATATATATTGCTTGTGTTCTAAATATTTTTGCAAGCATTCCATATCTTGATTTTTATAATGACCTTAAAACGAGGGGGAGTATACGTCAAGGGGGAGTTCTACATTCGTCGGGATAACCTTTTTGATGCTAACAAAAAGGGGAGAAATGATATAAACTCACTAAATACTTGTATATATCTTAACTTTTTGATTTAACAAGACAGCATGGCCCGTGCGATGCACGGGCTTCGATTACCATGAAGTAGCGTTAGTCGGGCAACGGTTAATTAGGTGTGTTAACATTAGTCGCGAAACTTAAAGTGTTATACTAAAAAATTCGCTTTATTAAGCTTTTACAACTTAATTTTGGTCTATAAGCCACATTCACCATTTGGGGGTATCCATTTATTAAGGTAATGTGTATGTGAGTTTTGTAGTCGAATCGAATGATTGCAAGTATTTTTCTGTGAATTTTAATATTTTTACTTAGATTGTTAATGCCATAGGTGTATACATTGTGATTTGTTCGAAGCATGTGTGTTGGCACTCCATTCCGAAGAATAAAATAAGAGATATTAGAAAGTTTGTGTGATTCGTCTTCAATGAATTAGGGTACGTATTATGATTGCTATGATATTGATAAAAAGGCATGACATGTTGCATAAAAGAGAAAATACTAAATGTGCGATAAAGTTTAGTGTTTATTTAAAAGAAAGAAAGACTCATGATTTTCACAAATTATTTTCAACGGACTATCTTGGAATGTTAATGCTCGAATTCCTTCTCATCATCTTCAATGAGAATTTATCAAGTACGAAAACATTGGTTTGTGTATATTGCTTTATTAGAAGCAAATTTGATTATGTAGTAGTTTTGTTGATGTACGTAGATGTCAAATATTAAACAGGATCTAATAGGTAAAATGTAATTTTAGTACTTTAATAATATTGAATAGATTAAAGTTTTATTAAAGTTAATCCATCACAACAATTACATTCACATAAAACAAATTAACAAAAAATATTTGTTCGACGTTTATATGGTTTAATAGATGTTTAGTAAATTTTTACAGTAAGCGCAAAAAAGTCATTGTACAATAAAAGTTATGCAATAATATAATCGATACTTGAACAATTATTTGAACATTTAGATTAAAAAAAAAAAAAAAAAAAAAAAAAAAAAAAAAAAAAAAAAAATTTGTATGTTATACACGGTTCGTTTCGGTTAACCGCAAATGATTAAACATAAAAACTGAAACCGATCCGTGAAAAATGGGTTTTCTCGGTTTTCGGGCTTTTTAGTTTCGGGTTTCTTCGGTTTCAGACTGAACAGTTCAACTCGGGTTGTCGATTTCTCAGGTTTTTTGAACACCCCTACTTAATATACTACTATTAATTTTTTTACACGTATATTTTATGTTTATAAAGACTACGTTTCGCTAAACTTTTATGCGTTTCTGGTATACATGAAAGAGATAAAAAAAAATTGACTTGTGTGGTCCAATATACTTCAATTTCGAGTATGTCTCTTTTTTTTGCCACATTAAGTAGCAATTTCGAGCTTATTCAATTTAAAGACATGAAGTGACATGGTAACTTGAAAGGGTTTGGTGACTTTTTAGTTTCATTAAAGCATGACATGAAGAGACATGGTAACTTGAAAGGGTTTGGTGATTGTTTAGTTTCATCAAAGCATTTCATATACATGCTAGTATGCATTAATGCGTTAAGTTTATATATTGAGTTATCACAATTGAGTTGATTTTCTTGTATAAATTCATTAATGCTAACATTCATCCATGTTAGGAACACGTTTCACGTTATGAAAAGTGTCGGTCATTATATTTGTAATAGGTTGCTCATTAGACTTATTATGTTTACATTTTATCTTTCATGTTAAGTAAGTTTATGATGTATTGTTACATTGTGTGGAAGTCCAAGGGCCAAGTATGTAATAGTGCTAGAATGATATAGAAACCCTTGGACTCCCCTATATATACTATGTGTAAGCCTTGGTTAAGGCTTGTTGGTTCTCATTTGTATTTCAAGTTCATCATATCAAATATATCAAGAGTTCCTTCCAAACACTTGTCTCTTCTTCTTCTTTATTCTTGGTTAATGATTATATGATTGTTATGTTACAACATGGTGACCTAACAAGTGGTATCATTCGCCTAGGGATATTTGGGGTTGTTTTTGATTAGTTTAGGCTAGTTTTGATCTTGTTTAGTAGTGATTAGTACTCGTTAATCTTGTTTCTCTTTAAGTTCTATCTTAGTTTTAAATATTTACATTATCTTCTTGCTATTTAAAAGATCTTGCTACTCATTTACTTGAAATATTTGTCAAACAGTACGTTTATAAAAAAAGTTTAAGGGTTTAGGGTTTAATAGCGAGTTTGACAAAATTTTTTGAGCTTATGTGTGATGCTAGCGATTATGCTATCGGGGCGGTCTTGGGGCAACGGAAGACTAAGTATTTTCAGCCGATACACTATGCAAGTAAGACTATGACCGACGCTCAATATCACTATACAACTACCGAAAAAGAGATGTTAGCCGTCATTTATGCCTTTGAAAAGTTTAGACCTTACCTTCTTTTGAAAAAATGCATAGAGTATACGGATCATTCGGCCTTAAAATACTTAATGGCAAAGCAAGACGCTAAGCCAAGATTGATGCGGTGGGTTCTCCTTCTTCAAGAATTCAATGTTGAAATTCGTGACAAGAAAGGAGCGGAGAACCTAGCCGCCGACCATTTGTCTAGACTTGAAAATCCCCATCAAAGTGATCTCGAGAAAAAGGAAATCACTGAGACATTTCCTCTCGAGACACTTGGGAGTTTGACACATGAACAAAGTACCCCATGGTTCGCCGATTTTGCGAATTACCATGCGGGGAATTTCATTCGAAAAGGGATGTCGTCCCAACAAAGGAAATTTTTTTTAAGGACGTTAAGCACTATTATTGGGACGACCCCTATTTGTTTAGAGTTTGTGCCGACCAAATCATACGGCGGTGTGTTCATGGCAAGGAAGCCGATGACATACTTATGGCATACCACAGTGGACCCACGGAGGCCATCATGGTGCCAACTACACCGCCAAGAAAGTTTTTGATTCTGGCTTCTATTGGCCGACGATATACCGGGATGCGCAAGACTTGGTGAAGTCTTGTGATTCTTGCCAGCGTCAAGGAAAAATCTCTCGAAAAGATGAAATGCCACAAAATTCTATTCAAGTATGTGAGATCTTTGACGTCTGGGGTATTGACCCATGGTTCGCCGATTTTGCGAATTACCATGCGGGGAATTTCATTCGAAAAGGGATGTCGTCCCAACAAAGGAAATTTTTTTTTAAGGACGTTAAGCACTATTATTGGGACGACCCCTATTTGTTTAGAGTTTGTGCCGACCAAATCATACGGCGGTGTGTTCATGGCAAGGAAGCCGATGAAATACTTATGGCATGCCACAGTGGACCCACGAAGGCCATCATGGTGCCAACTACACCGCCAAGAAAGTTTTTGATTCTGGCTTCTATTGGCCGACGATATACCGGGATGCGCAAGACTTGGTGAAGTCTTGTGATTCTTGCCAGCGTCAAGGAAAACTCTCTCGAAAAGATGAAATGCCACAAAATTCTATTCAAGTATGTGAGATCTTTGACGTCTGGGGTATTGATTTTATGGGTCCATTCCCGTCTTCGAGAGGGAATAAGTATATACTCGTGGCCGTCGATTATTTGTCAAAATGGGTGGAAGCGAAGGCGCTCCCTACCAACGATGCCCGAGTTGTGGTTAAGTTCTTGAAGAGTTTGTTTGCCCGATTCGGGATACCTCGTGCTATTATTAGCGGTCGCGGTACTCATTTTTGTAATGACCAATTTGCCAAAGTTATGCTTAAGTATGGAGTCACCCATCGCCTTAGTACCGCGTATCATCCGCAAACGAGCGGTCAAGTTGAGGTGTCCAATCGTGGACTTAAAAGGATTTTAGAACGGACCGTAGGAGAGAATCGTGCCTCATGGGCCGATAAGTTAGATGATGCTTTGTGGGCCTTCCGTACCGCTTACAAAACCCCCATCGGGTGTACTCCTTATAAGTTGGTGTACGGGAAGGCTTGTCACTTGCCCATTGAATTAGAACATAAGGCCTATTGGGCCTTGAAGCATGCTAATTTTGACCTTCAAACCGCGGGTGATCATCGTAAAGTGCAATTGAATGAATTGGCCGAGTTACGTGATCAAGCCTACGAGAATTCTTTAATCTACAAAGAGAAAGCGAAAAGGATTCATGATGCTAAGATTAAGAACCGCGAATTTAATATTGGAGACCAAGTCCTTCTTTTTAACTCTAGATTGAAGATTTTCTCGGGCAAGCTTAAATCCCGTTGGTCTGGACCGTTCACCATTGCCCACGTATTTCCTTATGGTACCTTTGAGTTGTCTCAATCGGATGGTCCAAATTTTAAGGTGAACGGTCATCGACTTAAACATTACTTCGGAGGGGACAAACAACCCAATGGTGCCCTTAACCTCCAAACTTTCCCCAAGGACGACTGAATTCGGGGATCGAGTCAAGCTGTGTGACTCGGTAATAAAAAACAAGCGCTTCGTGGGAGGCACCCCATGCTTATCCATCTATCTTTTTCTTTTATTTCTAATAAAATAACGTGAGGGGGGCTACCTCTTCCATTGTCGTGTTTTCGTGGTTGTTTGTGATTGTCCAGGATTGTCTCGAATTATGATTACTCTCGTGCTCATGGTTTTGTCATTCTCTCCACTCGAGTATCATTCTTCATTACCTTACGGGAGATCCATATTATATATCCTATAATCTTATCGACTAACGTTTATCTATTTTGCATAATTAATAAACGGCCTTAGATTTTACGTAGGATTACGCTTACCTTTGAAACATCGAGGACAATGTTTATCTTTAGTCTGGGGGGGGGGTGAATCTTCGATTTGATATTTGCCTTGCACTTTCATTTAGCCGTTTACTCTCGCAACCCCGTTTTTCCAAAAAAATTGAAAAAATTGAAAAATTTTGAAAAATTTCAAAGAAAAAATGATGAAAATGAAGTGAAAAAGCACAAAAAAAATGAAAAAAGTATAAAAATATAGTAAGTGTTTTGACACCTTGTTGACTTTCCAGCTGGCGAGAGTAGGAATAAAATTTTGACTTGATCCGGGCGTGTTGAGCCCTAGCTTGTTACCTTAACCAATGATGATCATAAAAGCTTTTGCTAGTCTTGTACACAAGGAGTTACTCTTTTGTCGGCTCCCGTACTTGACTTTTAACATGCATGGCTTGAAGAGCTTTCGCTAGTCTCTTACACTAGGAGCTATGAAACGCGAATTCTTTCTAAGAGTTTGCAAGTTCCCGTATTTGATTTTATATATGCGTGGCTTGATTATCGGCTAAGCATCCACGGATTTCATTATTTGAGATTTTCAAAATGCGGAGAACGAGAAATGATAGAGTTTATTTAGAAGTTAGATGCTAAGCGTGGAGTAGTTGGTTCTCTTTAGAGCTCATCGTAGGTACTTGTGGCTTTTTGCTCCCACCAACTTGTTTCACCCCATATTATGTGAATAAATAATTAAAGATGTTACGTTTGGGTGAAATTTAGTTTTTTATCGTCTTAAGAGAATCTTTGCTTTAAAAATTGAGTACACATCAAAGATACGTCTTAAGTAAAGTCATTAGTGTAATAAGTTGACTAGAAATCCCGCTTTTGGATTTCTAGTTATGTATGTGGTTTTGGAACTACCCGTAAAGTTCCATGATTATGTTAAAAAAAATTATGAATAAATATGGATTGATTAGTGCTTATGTTGTAAGACAAGTTGTTGGCACGTGATGTGCATGTGGACGGTCCTAGACCGGGCGCATGATGTGCACGTGAAGGTACTCCGCAACTAATGTCTATGATTATGTATGAGTTCGATTCATTGATGTATATGTATATGAGTTAGTTTGTATCCTAATTCCTTGATGTGGACCTCATTTTTAAGGCAACGATTCTTAAGAGAAGATCGAAAACTACTTAGCGTCTTAATTTAGTATCTTTATCGGACTAATAATTATGAAAACGAGATGTTTATGAAGAAATTCATTTCTCTCACAAAAATAAAATAAGTAGATACAAAAATAGGAATATGGGAGCGAGAAGTTATTACACAAGTAACTACCATGAGTAGCGTTAGCATCTAACTTGTAAGTGGGCTGTGATCTCGTTTTTAAGCTTAGTTTGGGGGCTTGTGAAAAATCAAGGATGACGAACTTTATCCGTATGGTCACTTCTCCATGAGATGTGTTTCTACTTTTTGACCCTAAAAAATTATTGCATAATAATGAAAGTCAACATACCGTCACAAGAATAAAGTGAGAAAAATATAAAAATACAAAAATAAGTAGTGTAAAGTTAGTACGTTAAATAAAATGGATAAACGGGGCGTTTTAGGGAATAAATGATTTGGAAATCTCTTTTGAACGTTTTTTCTACTTTTCAAAGTTAGTAAAAAGGGTTTCTAAATTATTTATCTCAAAAGCGTGACGTGATTACATTGCGTGAGGACACGACAATACCTTAGTCTGAGGGATTTTGGTATGTGTTTATACACATACCTTTCATTGACCAAAACCCGACCAAATAGACCAAAAACTAACCCATAAATGCCAAATACTTGCGTTTTTGTGTTTTTGAATGTGCAGGCATGGATTTATAAGAAAAGGACGAAAAATCACAAAAAAATGACAAAACGAGCACGGGAATTGGAAAAGTGTCTAAAGCCGGAGCCGGGAAAGCTAATGGTAAAAGTCAAGGCTCATAAAGTCCATTGAAGTCCTCAAAGTCTCAGAATTGACAAGGTTGGTCCTTGGTTAAAAGTTTGAAGAAAGTACATGTTTGGCCCTCCAAGTTTCAAGAGTTGTCACTTTTGGTCCTTATGAAGATATTTTGGAGATTTGACATCAAAGGTCCCTCAACAATCAAGAAATGCCACAAATGGTCCTTGGATATTAATTATGAAGATTGGCAGCTATGGTCCTTGTGATTTCAGAATTAACCATTATGGTCCTTGTGATTATTTACACTAAATAAACACTAATAATCCTAAAACCTAAAACTGCCAAATATTTATAACCCAAATATACCTTAAACCCATTTCAAAATAACAAAACCCAATATCCCTATAAACCCATCCCTTTATTAAAACCCATAACCCACTGGCCCAAAAACAACTTAGCCCACCCCCTTTTTCTTATAACCCTGCATCCACAACCCGCTAGTTAAAAGAAAGAATAACGCGCCAGTTACTGTGCTTCTTCCTCCCCCAATTACCCTGCACCTCCACTTTTACCAAGATGCTTAGTACGAGGTTTTAAACCTTCTAGAAGGTCTGACAAGTCAGAGGATGTCAACATCTTTCCCTACACGTGGACCTTTCAAGCCCCCTTATTGGCTGTGTAGACGTGGAATTGAGATAAGCTTGTATCCAAAGGCCAAAGATTGAAGGGATGTCGACATTGTGATAAGACTGAGAGATGAATGGCTGTGATTGGCCTTCTAGACCCTTCCAAGCTTAAACCCTAGCATCCTCTGCTCCTATATAAAGGACCCCTTGTAAACGTTTCATAGAGTGTAGAATTTCAGTAGCCAAACTCTATCAATTTTATTTCTTAAATGTATTCTTAGCTTAAGTTTAATGTAATCTCAGTTTCCTTTAATAAAGTTTTTGTTTTAAAGTTTTTAAATTTATGTTTTTAGTTATTTTCCTTGTTCATGATTTAGCTTAAATTAATGTTAAAATAGCTTAAGTTCTGTTTCTTTAACCATTTTTTAAACTTTCCTTAGCTTTAATAAAGTCTTGTTTTTGATTTACTCATCTTTCATAAAAAAAATCCAAAAAAAATCATAAAAATGCCTTGAAAAATAAAAAAAAAGGTAATAAGTAAGGGTATATAAGCTTTCATTAAGCTCACAGCCCTTCTGATAAGCTCACAAAGCTCTTCTATAGCTTTTGTGAGTTTATCTCTTCATCTAGTAGCTATTTCCTTGCATTTGTTAATTCCAAGTAAGTTTCTACTTTAATTTCTGCATCTCTTTTAAAGTTAGTATCTTTACTGTTCCTAGTGGGTTATTAGTGTTCAGTTTAGCTTATTGTAGCAGTTTTAGTTCTTTTACTTGGCTTCTATATGTTCTAGTTGAAAAACTTGTGTACTCACTGCCTTGCTTAGCCATAGTATACATTTTTAGTTCCTGTTGTCTTTAGCTTGTTTTTACTGTTAACTTAGCTTCTAAAACAGTTAAGTAATTTAACTTGATCATTAGTTTGGGTAATTTAGTCTTAAAAACAGAAAAAACTATTGAAATCTGTGAGTTAAGGGGTGTTTGGGGTAATTGTGTCCTGTGTGTTCCTTGTGCTTATTCACCTTGTTTTTTGCACATTTAGCTTGCTTTAGGTTCAATTAGGATTGAATAGTCATAAAAAAGGTAACTTACTCAGCAAAAAGTCAAAACTCACCTTAATCTTGAATTCAGTTAGCATATGTAGATTTTAGAATCTGTGGTCTTGAAATCTGCTAGATATAGGGATCATTTAGGTTAATCATCTCATATTATAGCTTAACATACCATTTAGGGTCAATATTGATCATTAGAAATCCACTTAGGTCAACTTAGGCTTGCAACTAAAAAGTCAAAACTTAGGATTAAAACAGTCTCAACAGGTACTTTCTATGGGTAATTTAGTAGATAAATAGGTGTTAATTAGGGCTAATATTGTTCCTGGGGATAGTTTACCTAGTATAGCAATTCCAACCACTGGTACTAGGGTAGATTTGCTCTGCAACTCTGTCCCAATTACTGCTCCTCATTAGATCAGTTGCTACAGTAGCTTCTTCTCTGGTTCAATTAGAGCTTTAAAATTAGGGCTTTTAGGTTTTTTGTGTTCTTTGCTAGGTGTTCTCACTTTTGCCCCCTTAATTTCCTGGAAATTAGCTTATTGAACTGCTTATTTATAAGCCCAAAGTAGGACCTGTGAACCTATTTTCTGTCCCAATAGTGTAATTGATCTTGTGCTTATTTGCTTGTCCTAAGTGCTTATCTGTGCTTATTCAGTTGCATTGTGCTTATTGAAATGTGTTTAAGTGATTTTGAGCTTTATATGCTTATTGGTGCTTAACTAATTAATAATAAGCACTTTATCAAACTGCTTTTTAGCCCAACTGCTTATTTAGACTTAATAAGCTGCCACTTTTATTTTTCATAGGTTCTAGATATTAAATTAGAATTTCCAGAAAAATCTCAGATTTAATTGAAGTGATTTGCAATTTATTTTAATTAAAGTTAGTTTTAAATCAATTTAATTAGTTTTTAATTAATGTTAATTAAAGAAAAATTAAAAAAAAATTATTTTTAAAATTAGTTTTTAGTTAAATTAGAATTTTAAAAAATTAATTTTTCATTTTTCTTAATTATTTGTATTTTAATATATTTTAATAATTAAATTAGAATTTAAATTATGTTTAATCCTTTTTAATTAATAATAAATCACAAAAAGACAAAAGAAATTTTATTTTAATTTCAATAATAGTTTTCAGATAATCTAGGTTTTATAAAATTAAATTTTTAATTTTTAAGTTATTTCTCATTTTTATTTACTATTTAAATCATAAACAAAAATACAAAAAGAGTTTTAAATCAATTTTAATTAAATAAAAAGTTATAAAAATAATTTTAATTTTCCCAAAAGTTTTTAATTACATTTAAAAATTTTATAAAATTTAGTTTTCCCCTTAGCACTTTTATTTTAAGTAGTTGCCTTAGAAATCTCGGGATTAGCCCGGGATTTACGTATTTTACATTTTAGTTTACGTTTTTACTTGTGTGCTTTATTTACGTGTGTTATTTACGTGTTTACTTGTTATTTTTATAATTTGTAGTATAAAAATCCACACATTCCCTTTTATTTCACTTTTCACTACACAAATTCACGAATCGTTAACTGCGGTTCCATTCACCTTCACACGGACATGACCTGGGTATTTTCTTATTTGTTGAGAAATTACTTGGATATATACTATACTATACACGACACATCAGAATACGAGAGAGTAGGTGATGAATACTTTAATCTTTATCCCACTAAGGAAGAAATCGCCTATTACAATAACATAATTGATAACCCTCGCTCTCCCTTCGTTAAGATTGATCCAAAGTTAAAAAGAGGTAGCCCTTGGAACGTTAAGATACCATGCATGATAGGATATAGATACGTTGATCACGCTTACATTAACTTTGAATCCCCAATCGATGTTATGTCTTCAAGTGTCTATAATGATATAGTGAATACGAGGCTTAAACCTAGGAAAGACCCCAACTACCCCGGTGGAGTTTGTAATTTTGTCGGGAGGGTTAGAGATTTACATGTTTTAGTTAGGAACTTTACGTATGTCACTGACTTCATGATTGTTGAAGAATTGACTAGTGTTATAGATTGTAGCTTATCCCATGTCGTACTAGGTAAGCCGTTCATTGAAGAGTCCAAGTTACACTACGATCAATTGGAGGGGACAATTCAATTTTCTAATGAAACCGATAGGATCACTTATAGAATGCCTAGTAGGATGAAGGAGTTTCGTTTTGTGCCCCAACTAAGTAAAGATAACATTAGTGCAATTGAGGATATTAATGAAAAAGACAAGAGAAAGGGCATGGATTATGTGTGGGAAAAACGGAGCCTCCATTATAAGGATTGCTTGACCCTCGGGCCTAAATATAAGGTTGACAAAGAGATTGTCAAAAAGATTGTAGGGGCAATTGAGAAAAAGGTGATGAGCCTTTACAAAGGGTATTTGCAATCGGATCCAGAATTTGAGACATATGTTAATGATGGCCTAGAGATCGTGACCAACGATGAAGTCACGTAATAGAGAGTGACTTTGAGTCTAGCTACAAGACTCGTTAATAAAGAAAAGCGCTTCTTGGGAGGCAACCCAAGCTTTATTTGTTTTGTGTGTTTGTTTATTTGATTTTATTTGTTTCCGTATGTATGTTTTATTTTTATTGTTAACAATTCATGTCTCAAATTAAATTGTAAAAATGCTTTATTTTGTTTTTAACTTCATCTTAACTACATATAAAGGTATTTTGCAAAAGATAAGTGTAAGGGAAATCTAAATTTGTTTATAAGAACGAATTGAACATGAATTATAGCAATATAAAATAAACATACATATTAGTAATTGTTTGAGTCAAATGCTTGTATCGAATCATAATGAAATTTTGCAGGATTTCAGGAATTGAGGTAATTGTTTTTCCAGAAATTTTCCAGAAACTAAACATAAGGATTCTGTCAGATCAATTCTGACGGCGTCAGGCTTTGATTCCAGAAAAAGTTTTTAATTTTTTTTTCCTAAATGTAAACTTTATTAAGGAAATGCCATAAGGCAGAGTACAACACTACATCACCAATGACTAGAACACCTAGCCAAAACAATAACATCCTACCAGGGCCATGGACAATACCCATACTCCTTAAAACCAGATTACATAATCAATGACTAACCTTGCAGCCTAACAGCCCAACCCAGAATACTTCTGAATCCATGAGATGATACAGGGACCAACCTGCCACCTCAATCCATCACAATATCCTGGGCCAAACTGATAACTACAAGGCAGTAAGTACATAATCCAGAAATACATATGAAAATAGAATACCAAACATAACAAAATCAATTTCCACCAAGAAAACCATAGATCTCATGCTACAATCTTCAAACAGATACATAAACCACAATCTTCATAGGAGCAGACTTCAAAACTTCAACAGACAAAGCAATCTTCAACAAGAACCATCGATCTCATATCAACTCCAAATCAATCTTCAAAATATTTATAGGTGGAATTGCCTCCTTAAAAACCTTTCACCAAGTAAACCCAGTGTGGGAAAAACCTTGAAAAGGACAAAAAGAGTGCAACTTCCACATGTAATCAACAACCTGCAAATCATCAAACAAGACAAACCATACACCAATCTAGAACATAACCAGCAACCCAGCACAACAGCTACCACCATCAAACATTCAACTCTTATCAACACAGAAATCAATCACCATCAATCACCACATAACTCCTGCACCATATTTCTATAATAATCCTCCTTACTTACCTTAAATTTCCACATACCAGCAGCTTTAGCAACATCAGTAGTATACTTCATAGATAAACTCATAAGTTTTAATCTCACAGTGTCCACCACAATTTTGAATAAACCCAATCCCTCAGTCCTTTCCCACAAAATTGAGCTCTCCTTACACTTCCTTCCTGCCAAATAAAATACACGGCTGGGCCCCAAACAACCAAACCTCTGTATAATACTCCATAATCTTATTACTAGCAGGCTTATTAACTATACCAGAAATAAATAGGGCCAATCATTAACCGATATCATCTAAACAAGAAAGTGGCCTTTATTCTTTCCTAACCTCCTAGGAGTAAGGGCAAAGCAAAGAATAAATGATTATGGACTCGTTATTAGTTTTACAACAAATGGCAAACCTGATCATCATTAGTAAAACACTGGTAGCAAAAAGTTGGAACGGTGACGCCCAAATGGTGTGACGATAGGGCATATAGTCACAGCACGTTTTTTTCTCGTGTGTGCTAAAGTCCCGCCACCGTAGGTGGCATATGGTCACATTGTTGAGTTCTGTGGCCTTTTTCCATCAAAAAAAGAGTGAACCAAAACCCGCGAATATGTGTGGAGCAAATTAGGCAGCAAGTTTTTGGTTGGATTAGTCATTATCCGTGAACGTAAATTCCTTAAATAGTCACACGAATTTTTTTTTACGAGAGTAACTATTGTTCGTCCTTTGGCCACAATAAGTATATATACATATGGACATTTGAGATGATCTTTCTAGTAAATGTGTAATTTTTTGGACTATTTCCGTCCTTTGTGGGTTGATCCCGAGTTGAGCCAATTGAATCTAGTATTATTATCTTAGAATAACAAAGACAATATGATATAGAAGCTACTTGTTAGCAAATTTAATCAATATGCGGAATTTATTGATTACTTAATGAGGAAACACAAACAGCAATGATATCACCCAACTAAACAGCTTCATATATATTGAAATAGCGAGCACGCCTGATAGTGCTAGGGTTTTGCACACTTGAAGTGAATACAATGCTAGAAATATATACGTACTTCTAGTTTAAGCCCTAGGATGCTCCTTTTAATACAGCCAAGGAACCTCAGGCTTACAAACAACTTCCTATCCAAGACTATGATCTCTCTAACATGTAAGAATATTACATAATATCTTTACTATAAATACAAATATCGTACATAAACTTATCACATAATGAGCAGAATCTCAGGAGTAATACTTCAGCAGTAGAGTCTTAGCAGTAGCTCTTGTCTAGCAGTAGAGGATTTTTACCTTAGCAGTAGATTGAACTAGGCTAGCAGACAGTGTAGCGAGCCCAGAAGTAGGAGTACTTCAAACCCAACAATCTCCCCTAAACTTGATTTTTCCATGAAAATATGCAAGTTTCTAATAAGGCTCAAACAAAACCAGGAGGATAGCTTCAAACACCTCTATCTTCTTCTCAGCTTCTCACCTCTCTCGATAGAATTCGCTGAGCTAATCCTGTCAAGTAGTCTTGTAAGATGAGGAGTTACCTTTTTGTTCACATCTGAGCTAGAAGCAAGCATTACAGTAAGAATCTCCCAGCTCGTCAATGGATACTCCTTTGTCAGAAAAGAGCATGAAATCAACTCCAGCCTGAGTAGAAATATGGATGGAACATCAGCTTTGAGCTATAATCTTCCATGAATGTAGACAGTAATTATCTGCTTCAAAACCTTCCAGTATCTGTCACTTGGGCTCTGGATTATACATTCTTTGGAAATGTACCCATAACTCCATAGCTTTCACACTTATGGATCTTCAAGACTTAAACTAACTTGTGTCAAGCCCAAATAGAGTGTTCAGATGCTGTTCTTACACAAATCTTTACAAGTCTTCAAAATCCCTGTAAACTTCAACATCACGTCACCAACTCTGACAAATTTTCAAGCTTCACCAAACTCATCCCTGTGCAAGTTCCAATCAGCAATTGGATGTCTAGCTTGAAGTGGCTCAACAAACATATCATCTGGTTCACGCACCAAAAACCTATCCATCAGTCTTATCAGTAGGTCTTTTGAGTGATTCAGGTAATTCAAGTAGTGCTTAGATCCTTCTACTCTTGATTTCTTGGCTCTTTCTTTGCTAGCTGGTCGCATATGCTCATCGAAAATTTTTGCTTC
>LBNU01025623.1:28525-60783 GCA_014162995.1 Artemisia annua | reverse complement strand
GTTCGTTAGGATAGAATAGCTAATCTAATAGGTCTAAGGGTGGAAGGAAGGTTCTTTTTGTATTTTTTATATTTTTATGAAAGCAACTAAAATCTCGGTTTTGGAAGAAGGGCAGAATTAGTTGTTAATCAACTAACCCAAGTTTACTACTTATGCAAATTAAAATAAATAAATATCTAAACTATTGTGGTTGTGAAAACAATATGGAGAAAATTGTGTTTACTTAGATATCATTACTCCCTAACTATCTGTTACCGGTTAATTGATATGTGTGTTACTTGTGTGGATGAAGGGTGTATTCCTAATAACTCATGGAGTGGCATACATATCTCTCCAATTCTATGAGCTCTTATCTCGCCCTATGCCAAGCACGGCACAACCATAGGGGTTGTAAACAGTGGCTCATGCGTTAAATACTACCTTAATAGCCTAGTTTGCCTCGACTACATGTTTCCCAAGACGTTCAAGCACGTTACCATAAAGGAGGTTGGCCAGTTTTCTTGAGCCTAACATCGATGAAACAATCATGCCAACAAACAACAACACACACCAATTAACCAATAATTAATAGTTAGGTTTCATACACTAGAGAATTTAGCTACTCATGTTAATTGAAAGAACTGTTGATGCGTGGTTTTGGACCTTACAAAGGTTTTACTCTCTCAAGGATCTCAAGAGGCTTACATACCCACCAGGCCAGTGTACCTGACCGATGTACGTATAAGGATGAGTGGTAAGTACGGGGGATTGATCGTTCTCTCAGAGGATAGTGTTCGTTAGGATAGGTAGGCTTTGTTATTGTGGCTATTTTTTCCACCAAATCATTATCCTCTATGTTTAAATTAAACATGATTAATTATGTTGGTTTTATTGTAAAAGTAAATGAGTAAGTCAGCTCATAACTTTGTAAAAGAAAAAGTTTATATGTTTAACTTACTTGTGATTGTTGAATATAATATATTATGTTTGTTTGAGCAAATTTTCGTACATGCTCTTCAACCTTTAGCTTCAGGAGACTTTGTGGCAGTTCCTTCGTCTTGTAGGCTGAAATAAGAGAGAACACCATTAGCTCGCCCCGGGTTTTTAGTCCGGGACCAAGCTCTTGCGTGAGAGCAAGTACTTGGTATAAGTGAGTGATAATTGGCAAGTAAAAAGGGGTAAGAGTATAGAGAAATCTGTATCGGAGTGTGTGTTTGTGTGTGTGTGAAATGATCCTTGTTCATGTGTGTGAATAGTTCCTTTTATATACCTGTGATTAGCTCCATGACAAAACCCTTTGTGGAAGCTAAGTTGTCTTCTAGATGCAGCACCTAAAGCGCTGATAAGCACAAGGCTTGGTCTTCGGGGTCAAAGTTGTCTCCATGTTAGTTTGTGGACCAATCGTCTCTGTTATCCATACATCATCCTACTACATATGTCAGTTGTCAGTGTACTAGCTCTGATGGCCTTTGTACTAGCTCCGATGCAGGCACTGCTCCGTCACTATGCTTCTTGAGCAGGCACTGCTCTATCACTATGCTTCCTGCTCCGTTGTAGAGTGAATTTGTCTTAGGAATATTGAGGACTAATTGTGATTGTCTCCTCCCAAATATCCGGAGGACATACCTCATCAATGTTTGCCTCAATTTAGAAGATTCTAGTCTTTTTCTACCAAAAATATTATTGATAATTTGATACACATATAACTTTTAATAAACAAATGACTAATAATAATAATAATAAACAATGCTAAAGACGCTCGGGTCCTAACAACAAGCCATCCGAGTATCCGACAACTGCTAATGACGCAGTAATCGAGGTTGATGTTGGCAATGAAACAGTTATTTTAAGATGTTTTGGTACGATGTTTCAAAAGAGAACCGGAAGTGGGATATATATACCTGACTAACAATGAAATCCATTGTGGAGCCGAGATGACAACCAAGGACTGCGGGAATCCGACCCCGAATAATGTCCTTCTAGAGTAATTTTTTCTTCGGCGAGCAAGCACACGCACCCCAACTCGATCTTTGACCCGTGGCATCCCACTCCCCATCCCGTTTTCTCGCCACATCCACCATCTCATTCACCGGCCCAACCCCCTAACCATTCCTTTTGCTTTTATATGTGTTTACGTGTCGTCTTATAAACCTGTATCTTTCAAAGTGTGAGAATTTTTCAGCTTAAACAGATTGTAACAATTAATTAACCTTACATTTTTCAGCTTGAACGGATTGATTGTTTGTGGCAAAAACCCATCTGGTAACGGGTCAAAAAGTAAGTAAAAGTTAACTATATGCATTTAGATATATTTGAAGTGTTTTACTTTGTATATGTACTTTAAAGTGTAAAATAACTATAGCAAACCATTTTGTTTTAATTTGTGAAATACATTCGTAGGTTTGATATATACCGATACACTGAGGATGTTTTACTACTTACTCAGTAACCATACATGACCATGGTATATCTTAACAAAACAAAAGAGAAAAGTTTTAGATAAATACTAACTTACAAATATCAAGTACTAGACTATAGACCCGCGGGTTTCGCGGGTGGCAAAAGAAAATGTATTGTAGCCTAAAACTAAATAACAATGCCATTTTCAAATGTTTGTGTTCTTTAAATAATGTGCATTTATTAAATCGTAAAGCCAACATGTATATAAATAGAAAGATACTAAATGGCTTATGTCCCAATGGTATCATATGTTGTGTGAGAAGCTCCCCAACTAAATAGTTGTGGGTTCAAGTCCTGCTTAGGACATGTAAGATAGATTTGTGGTTCTTGTGAGATAGTTAAACTTGCCGTTCTAAAAAAAATATAAGTAGAAAGATGTGTTGGAATTTAAATGTCTAATAGAAAATCCTTATCATTTCTTGAAGTTATGAGCAGAAAACATTCAAAGTACTATCGAAACCTTTCGGTCTTTGTCTTGTATTATCTTTAACCATTTACGATTTCCTGTAATAAGCTCAAAGCTTGTCGTTGTTACATTTGAAGAGTAACATTTGTTATACTTCACATGTTTATTAGAAAGTCATTAACATAAATCAAGGAAGAGAAGGAAAAAAAAAGTGTAAACCAAAGCTTTAAAGAGGGGCAATAGCCAAGACCCAAAAGGAAATTGAAAATTACAAAAACAAATCAACCAAATCGAAAGGCTGCACACCTAAAACTAAAATTGCAAACATCGGGTCCAAACACCATTCATTACAAAGGCATCTGGAAAATTACACAATCTGCATAAAAAGAACATAGTAACTATAAATAAACACTTTTAGAAACTACAAAAGAGACAATAATGTATATGGATGTTGAAGAGTAGTTTACCATCTGCAAATGTAAAGAAATAAAACAACCCAGAATGCAATACTCTGTTGTACCCAAGCTAATTACATAAAAAAAAGAGATAACGTGTAACTATCGTAGATGAATCCTAAATTCCTAATAAACTACTTACACATTAATATGGCTTATTTTGAACGTAATTGTCCTGGATACTTTGAAGAAGATTGTGATAAACACCGGCTATAGTAGTCTTGTAATCCTTTCCATGTCAGTCGTATATAAACATCTCCATCCTTTTGCGATCTTTGACTCTTGAGTTGAGACCGTGACATATATCTCCATCCCATTTGCGGCCTTTGACTCTTGAGTTGAATCTTGTGATTGAAACCATTTCACCTACTTCTGTTCAAGTCATTATTTCAGCTTTAATAGCATGTTCACTAAGTGTCTTATTATGTAATCTAGTTCCATAGCATAACCATGCACTTTGATCAATGTTACGAAGCAACATAACTGATGCCCAACTTTTAACACTAACTTATTATTGACCGCTCAACTTGAGACATTCAATTGAAGACCATATGACATAAAATAAATAAATTAGATGCCCCTAATTGTACTTAGATGCCACAAATATGGCATATAAAAGATAAAAGCTTTTTTCAATAGCATGAGCATTATTAAGAGGGTCAAAGCTTCTAGTAAGACACCGAATAATACTTGATCGTTAATCACAACCAGAAAAACTTCGATTCAACTGAAAGAAGCTAGGCTATGAGATTATGGTTAGACAAATCAAACTAACATTCCAATAAGAAACACAAGCTAGGCTAGGTTATGAAATATGAAGAATGACTCCACTGTGAGTAGTCTTAAACATATGGCAAATGGAATAACATGAGGATAACAACAGCAGATTCACATCCTGTAAAACTTAAATTCCATTAAGAAACAGAAATATGAGTGAATTAGAAACTGAGTTTTAGTATGAAAAAAATAAGCGTTATTTGAATAGGTCGTTCTACGATGACCCTTACTTGTACAGAACATCAGTAACCTCACCACATGCTTTTGACTTACAAATATAAGTTGTCTTCTTTTTAACCAGACCCGACTCCTCATCCTTATAATCCTCTGTCTTGGTATCAACCCCGAAGTTGCAAGCACGACATCCTAAACAGCACCCACTTGGTCTCACGTTCAACACATTTTATTGTGGCATCAATGACACATGACATCACCTAATGTGTTACTAAATGAAGACATAAGTATAATGTTTTATTATCTTAAAATTTAAGTAAGACTTAGAACTATAAGCCATCTAATCTTCAAGACCATCAGCTAAACAAAATGTATATACATTCAACGCAATCTCCCTAATCGCAAACCGTCAACGCACATTGAAAAACAAACTAAACAACTTATCATCATCAGTATGAGACAAATATAATGCTATATTCTTTCCAGTTTATCAACAAATGGCTTATTTGACATCAAGCAATGAACAAAACTATGGATTACTACGCATAACACACCAAAGTACTATATCAGTCACAGTCACTAAAAACTACATGGCGACTGAATTTAGTTATCACTGGTACCAAAAATCGATTTTAAACAGTACCTACTCAACATATAGTAACAATCTGTTTCGATCTTCACCGATTAACATGCTAACAAAACAATTGAAAATGTTCAAACAACAAATATTAGTTCGAGTTCACAATCAGTTAGCCTAAACTTCAAATTTCAGAAGAGGATAATATTTACTTGAATCACATTTTCTTTATATTTGAATTTATTTTTATATTTAACACACAAATTAAAATCACACAATCATACAAATTAAAATTAAGATCCACATTAACAAAACCCCTAAAATGAACCACCAAAACAAAACCCCTAATATGAATCATCATAAGAAAACCCCCCACATGAATCATCACAACAAAACCCCTAATAGGATATAATCACACAAATTAAAACTAAGATGCAAAATAACAACAAATTGATTCTTATTCACAATTAACATGAATCATCACAACAAAACCCCTAATAGGAACCGTGATAATAAAAACTCCCAATATGATTCGAGTATAACCAAATAAATTGCTTACCGAATGTTGTTTCATGATGATATCATGATGATAGTACAAATAATCTGAATACTCATACGGATAAACACAAGCTAATTGAGAAGGAGGAGAAAAAATGGAAACGTGAAGGGAGGAGTAACGTGAAGGGAGGAGAAAAAATCGGTTAGGCAGGTTGCTATAAAAAACTACAAGTGGCAATATGACGTCAATATATGACGTCAGAAATGGGGCAAATGACATTCAAAAATCTTTTCTTTTATTATATATAAAGATAATCAGAAATCTTCGAAGAACTTTTACAACGCATTCTAGCTAAAACCTTGTTGAAGTTATCTAGATTGAGAAAATAAATCTTTAAGTAGCGTTATATTGAATAAAAGCCAAGAGTTACAAATTCATATTAATATTCAGACATCTTTCATATAATGTTAGTGGCTTTGTTAAAACTTGGATGGTTATTTTCAGCTCGCAATATATCCATGAAAACTGTACTAAAAGATTAAGCACCCACAAATTACAATACTTTTTGTTAATATCGAGCAATGCGTTACTTATGCAAGGCCGATTATATGACAAATGTCAAAAGCGTGACAATCAAGGTGAAAGCTCTTCAATCTAGAGCTGAAGAGAATCTGGTTAGATGTTTTCATCGGCAATGCTACCTTTCAAGTTTGACATGATCAGGTCAAATTGTCCCAAATAGCTAAGCTCCTTTTGGTACGCCTTTGAATATATGGGTGATCCATCAATTTGGTTTATGGTTTCATCAATTTCTTTTCTTGGTTTGAATTTTCTTACCAAACCAATCTGAATCATAAGTAAAAAAACCAAACCGAATGTGATGGTTCAATTGCAGTACAAATATGGTTAAAAACCGAACCATGTTTTCTAGTAGTATAGTTGAATACTTCAATTCACACCAAAACAACCCAAACAAAACTTTAAGAATAAGAAACTCAAAATACATGTTAGAAAATTGTTTCAGTAAGATTCCGTTTTTATGAAAAAAAAAAAAAAAAAAAAAGACTAAAAGTTAGTAGAGACATCCTTGCTTTATTTGAAATCCAAACCCTATCACTGAAAATATAATAATTCTTGGTACTTTTAGTTTTGCTGCTTCTGAAGTTCAGTACTTTCAGTTTTGCACTATCACAGTTGCAACAAAAAATAGTTTTTAGAAGCCAAACTTTTTTAAGAGTCTGATTATTGCGACTACACAACAAAAACTAGAACTACAGTATTAGAGTATCATATTATCAGCTGATGAATCAAGAATCAGTTATTTGACAGTGATTACTAACCTGTTATCCAAATAAGATTATTTTGAGCTTAAATAATATGGAAAATCATAATCATGATCAGTTTTTCCCGAACATTAAAAACTGATTGTTACATTCAAACAACCTTATATATGTACATCCAAACAACCTTAAAACAATAGTATCCATCAATACTCATAACCACGAGATTACATGAGCAACTTAAGGGTGTTTGGTGCTTGGGATGGGATGAACTTTATTCAAATGATCCATGAAATGTCTTTTCGTATAGCAAATACAGCAGGAACAAAGAGAATAAGCAATGATGCGATCGGGAGGCTTGCTGCTGCTACAGAAAGATTACTTAATGTCAAAATAGAGAGTATGCAAAGAAAAAAAAATAAAAAATAAAAAAAATAGAGAGTATGCAAAGAGTAAGAAGACGGTCTCATGGCAATAAGCTGATCTTTTTAATTTGAAAAAAATAGTGTTAGATTCTAAATTTGCCTCCTCTCTAGTGAAACCTAACAAATGATGGATACACCTATCGAAGAGGAAGGGTTACATGTATTATAGCTGCTTCTGAGGAGGAGCTTACGGAGCCAAACTTGCTATTGGAAAAGGTTGAAATCTTAAGCTTTTCTCATTAAAGCTTCAGACAGAGGTTTCACGTCTTGAACTCTAGCAAAATGAAAGAGATTGTTTATAAGAAAAGCTTTGAGAGAATCCAAGGAAGACACACTTGCTTCCAGAATCTGAGAGTTCAATGGAGATTGCACTATTAAAAATGATGTATACCCATTATGTCTACGTAAAAACTGATATTACAAGAATGGGTAAACTTGGTTCCGTATATCTCAAACGGGTCCATTTAAAAAAAATAAATATGTAAAAATATGGAAATAATTAGTTTATTAAATGCAATTTTCACACAAATCATGATGCTTAACCACCACCCTATGGGTTGTGGTTAGCAAAAGGGTTAATGGCATATAATAGCAATGTACTTTTTCATTTGTGCCATTATCAGATATAAACTAAAAATATTACCACAATACCCATCGAACTTTGCTATTTTTGTGCCGATATCAGCAACTTCGCCATTTTTACTTTCAAAATTCACGTCATGTGACACATGTACATGTCATGCCCCTTTTTTTTGTACCGTTAGGTTTCATGTCAGCCCTTAATACACACTGTTAGGTTGTATATGTTAGTGTTAGGGTTATACGTGTTTTGATTGGGGAAGACGACCTAACGGTGTGTATAAGGGGCTGACATGGAACCTAACGGTACAAAAAAAAGGGGCATGACATGTTCATGTGTCACATGACGTGAATTTTGAAAGTAAAAATGGCGAAGTTGCTGATATCGGCACAAAAATGGCAAAGTTCGATGGGTATTGTGGTAATATTTTTAGTTCATATCTGATAATGGCACAAATGGAAAAGTACGTTACTATTATATGCCATTAACCCTTAGCAAAACCCATAAATAAATAAACAAATAAAAGAAAATAAAAATAACAGGGTGAACGGGTCATTACCGGTCGAAAACCTCAAAAAGTATACATTTAGTTAGTATACCACCTACTTTACTGATTTTATTCAGAGATATCACTTTTTGTAATCATAATCAACACATTAGCTAGTTATGGAATTACTCACAAAATGCATAAAGAAATGCTTGAGGGGCAATGTGGCCCATACTACAAATACCCGTTTCAACCAAAAATGGTTTTGACCAGTTTTGCAATTCGCCTATCTTGCCACCCCTAGATATTATGAACAGTAATCATATTGCATATNTCGAAAACCTCAAAAAGTATACATTTAGTTAGTATACCACCTACTTTACTGATTTTATTCAGAGATATCACTTTTTGTAATCATAATCAACACATTAGCTAGTTATGGAATTACTCACAAAATGCATAAAGAAATGCTTGAGGGGCAATGTGGCCCATACTACAAATACCCGTTTCAACCAAAAATGGTTTTGACCAGTTTTGCAATTCGCCTATCTTGCCACCCCTAGATATTATGAACAGTAATCATATTGCATATTCAGTTATATGTACTTTGCATTTGTAGCTGAAGAAGCTATCGACCATGCTAGTTTCCTTGAACATATCAAACATCGCGTTGTGAATGTCAAAGAGGAAGCTTTTAGCAGGAAAGAAATACTTGAAAAGATAAAGAAGTGGATGGCTGCTTGTGAAGAGGAGTGCTGGCTAATACGTCAATGTTGGTCTTCTTACTTTCCTCTTGATTAACTGTAACTTGTTTGTTTATTGTGCACACAGTAAAATTTGATCTTTAACTATAAAAAAAGTCGCATTCTGAATATCTAGGAACATTATCGTATTATTTGGTCAACCTAATCCGATGCTAAAGAATAGCCTTAATGGCCATTGTATTTTGTAAATTGTTACAGCTTTGTTACAGCTTGGGGTATGTACAAGTGGCATTCGATTGACTGCCGACCTGTCGTTATAGTGTTTGAAAGCTTAATATATTTTCACCCTTCCGCCAAATAAACTTACAAATGAAGGTTTAAATCCTAGTTAGGCTTATGTATGCGTGTTTTAAAATTTTAAGGAGGGAGGGGTGCAATGTTTGTGTATATATGTTTTAAATTGCAATGTTCTAACAAAAACTCCCCAATCCACTGAACATTTTGACCATTGTAGACCAAAAAAAACGTTATCCTATTATGTGTGATCACAAATCTCACACACCACACGCATAAAATTTGTAGTGTTCTGCAGTGCACTTGCTTACAACACCATATTAAAAATCTTTCTCATTCTTTATCATCCGATCAACAAATAATGGCGTCCTTCATGAAGGAGTTTGAGCATCTTGAAATTAAATTGGAAGATATCAAATCAGCCACCAACAACTTTAATGAAAACAAAGTTAACGGAATTGGAGGGTTCGGGAAAGTTTATGAAGGGGAACTATCTCGCCATGAGAGGAAAATCATGGTTGCTTTCAAACGTCTAGATCGTAAACACGGGCAAGGGGATCCTGAGTTCTTTAAAGAAATTATAATGCTTTCTTGTTACAAGCATAAAAATCTCATCTCCCTCTTGGGATTTTGCCAAGAAGCGGATGAGATGATCCTCATATATGAGCATGCATCTCGTGGAAGTCTTGACCGGATCTTAAATAAAGCCGCTCTCACGTGGACTCAAAGACTGAAGATCTGTATTGATGCTGCGAAGGGACTAAGCTTCCTTCATGATCCGAATGGGACACAGCAAAGAGTCCTCCATCGTGATATCAAAAGTGCAAACATTCTACTGGATGAGAATCTCAATGCTAAGGTGGCTGATTTCGGGTTATCAAAACTAAGCCCAGCTAATCAGAGATACACATTTCTTTTCACCAGTCCCGTAGGTACCCCCGGTTATTGTGATCCACTTTACATGGACGACTACCAACTAACAAAAGAGTCAGACGTGTACTCTTTTGGGGTAGTCTTATTTGAAGTTCTGTGTGGAAGAGTATGTTTTGAAAATAGCGAAGGTAATTTTATGGTTTTTGTAAATCAGTGGAAGAGATGCTATGAACAAAACAAACTAGATGAGATCATCTTTCCAGATCTCAGTCACCAAATGGATTCGAGTTCTGTCAGAACATTTGTAGACATTGCATACCAATGTCTACAGATATCTCGTGAACAACGGCCAACGATGTCTGTTGTTGTGGAAAAACTTAAAGCTGCACTTGTACAAAGAGAGCATGAGCAGGAACAGATCCGTAAAGCTGCAGAGTATGAGGCAGAACAGATCTGTAAAGCTGCAGAGCATGAGGCGGAACAGATGCGTAAGGCTGCGGACTATGAACAGATCCGTAAAGCTATGCGTAAGGCTGTGAAGCAGGTACAGATCCTTAAAGCTGCAGAGTATGAGGCGGAACAGGTGCGTAAGGCTGCGGAGTTTGAACAGATCCGTAAAGCTATGCGTAAGACTGCGAAGCAGGTAAAGATCCGTAAACCTGCGGAGTATGAGGCGGAGCAGGAACAGATGCGTAAGGCTGTGGAGCAGGAGTATAAAGAGATACTCAAATCTGCGGACCCTCCTCTGAGATTCTTAGAGTTCCCGGTTAACGGTGGCAAAACGGTAATAAGCCACGTTGTTTTGTGTTTTCTATTCGTTTTAATAATGGTAAATGAAAAATAAAATATTTCATAGTTTTAAAAGTACTAATAGTATTCTCACAATTCATAGATCGATCCTAACAACAGTGCTGATATCCAATTAATGAACATGCAGTTGCTAACCATAAATGACAAGGGAGAAGTCTTTTGTGAAAGGATATACATTGAAGCCTGTATGGGTCAATTTCAATATGACCGTTTACAAGATCCATCTGGCTTTGAAAATTCAAGGTGACTTGTCCTCCTTCTTACACCCATCTCTTTCGTTTCTCTATGGTTTTTAATTATGTCAATCTTAGCGGCTACTTCATTCAGATTTCCAGGGGGACGCTGTTACTACAAACATGAAGATGAATTGAATATACGAGTTAGAGCTCAATTCTTGTATCCTCGAATCACATACAGTGTGAACCTTGTCTTCAGAAATGCCCTGCAGAGTGTGTGGCTGTGTCAGACCCTCCACTACAAATTAGACGGGGTGACCAAATGTTGCATGGTTTATGATACATACGAGAGAGAAGATGGATGGTTCGTGGTACCATTATATAAGTTTACAAGTGACCACAAAACTGCAGAGTTTGAAATTAACTTTCAAAGATTTCGAGACAGCTGCAAGTTACAAGTAGCAGGCTTCGAGTTCCAACCCCTTGAAGAAAATGTAAGCAGAAAAATGCCGGTTTATAAATTTATGTAACTTTCTATGTTGTGTGATGGTTCTAGCTAGTATTTTTAGAAGCATTCTTAGAAAATAGGTCAGCCAGAAACAAATCACAGTGGCTCACTTGATTTGGTATATTTTTTCATATATAGGTGGAACTGAATGATCAATGGTTAGAAGAGTACCAAGACATAGTAAAGGCTGCATCACAGTCTTTGTTCTACAAATCCCCTGAGGAGCTTAAAGGACTTCTCTCGAAAGGTTGCCACATTAACAATTACAAAACGGTAACTGGCTACATCTATATATAAGCCACTAATTGAGATTTTTTAAATTTGTTACTCAGTATATGTTAAGAAAGATAATATCATCAGAATTAATTCTTAACTGTATTATATAATTTATGGACAGTGGTTTTCACTCAATGAAAATGGAGAACACTGCGAAATGTTATCCATATCCCACTGTTTGATTTCATGTGAAAGTGGTAATTTCTATAATACTCGTGATCTTTATTCAAGGTGACTTATCCTCCTCCACCACCTACGGATCCCTATTATTTCTTTAATTCTTTTTAAGGTTTTCGGTCTAATGACATTTTCTAAGTATCATTCTATGCTTCTTCTTCATGCAGATTTCCATGCTTTTTTCAAACAAATAAAAAAAGATTTAAAGTACATATCAGAACTCAATTCTTGACCCCATCAATCAGATACACTGTGAACATTGTCTTATGCAAGGCTACTTATTGGAAACAAAAGTATGTAGCTCTCAGATACAAAATAGAAGGGGAGACAGAAACTTCTATTGTGTACCTTGCAACTGAAACACAGGATGGTTACTCTTTTATTGCTGAATTGTATCAATTCACTAGCATCAGGAGAACTTTTGATATTGAAATTGTGTTTGAAGATCATAAAGACGATTTAGAAGTAGAAGGCATCTTGTTTCAGCCCCTAGAAAAAGTAAGTTGACAAATACTGGTTATTATTATTAAGTTTTCAAGATTTCAGACTTTCTTACAAAACAGCACCAGATATTTTGAACTATAGGTAGCAATATATCAGGTTGAGTTGGGTTGGAATATGTCATTTTTAATAAGTGGATCGGTTCGGGTTTGGCGGGTTGGTTCAACCCACTATTTTTGAGTTTTCTTCTGAATGTTATAGAAACAGATATTAAAGAAAAGTTATAATCTATGACTAACATAATATATTATTTAAGTTTTATATTAGTTATGGAGATATTTTTCTATATACTCCATATTTCAATCAGTTAGATATCAAGCATGATCTAAAATGTTGATTGTTATCTATATCTAATAATTAAACTGCTAAAAGAACTTAATAATTTATTAGTAAAATTAATAAACTGGTAAAAGAATTGATTTTATATGAAGCTGCAATGTGGCAAGTGTGCAAGATGGTAGAGTTACCCTTAATGGGCTGGTCATACATCCAGTTTCAACCACTTTATAATTGAGGATTGGGTCGAAAATGGTATGATATATGTTTATATTTCATAGGTTGAACATGAGCAAGTGTTAGAGGATGAGAAACTGTCAGATGATCTGCAGTGGACATTTAATAAAGAGGATATGTGCACAAATCATTTGAAATGGTTCATAGATAATGGTCAAGAGGTATATCTGATTTGAATTATTTATTACTGTCATTTTGAAACCTTTTTAATTTCTAGATTTATTTTTCATTTGGTACTTACATGTAGCTATATTGATTATCCATAGGGGTATTCCGTTGACAAAAATGGGAAGAAATGTTTAATGTTATCAGCAAGAGGCGCAATAAGAAGTTACAACATGTCTTTTCAGTCATTACCCGAATCAAGGTTCTTCTTCTAATTTCACCGCCAGTTTTCTGGAAGTTTATATCTTTTGCATATATATCTAGCGCACAGTACTAAAGAAAATGCTAAACAAGAGGTTCAAGCCTAGTTTGCTATCCGCTAATACCCAGCTTCGACTGGTTTGTAGCATAGTTGTCAAAAGCGAAAGCGATTGCAAAGCGCAAAGACCCAAAAATCGCTAAAGCGAGAGGCGCATAAAAAGCGCGGGCTCGAGAAAAAAAAAGCGCAGGGTTGCAATAAACTTTGATTTTGATTCATTTTGTGTTTCTGGTTAGATTCTAGGGTTGCAATAAGATTCACACTGCATTCTAACACTATCCCACTAACTTAATTGGATTAAAACACTCAAAATCAAAAAATCCCAAATCGTAACATGAACCCTAATTTCCAAAATCAAACCAAACGTGTTTCTGGGTATGATTCGATCCTGGAATCATGTTTATAACATGATTCCGACCAAAACCCACCCATTTAATCACACTCATGAACCCTAATCGCTGCTTTAAATGATTGTGGGCTTTTGCCTCGTGGACTGAGCGATGTGGGCCCGCTCTCGCCTCGCTTCTCGCTATAGCGCATGAGGCGCACGCTTTTGACAACTATGGTTTGTAGCCTCTTACAAATTTGGGTCTCTTGATGTTCATCCTAAAATCTGGGTACTCACACAAAAACAAGTGACGTAATAGACGTTGTACGTGTTTCTATCAATAGACATACCCGAATCATGTTAGTTTAAAACATATGTTGTATCAAATTTATGAGTATTTCTCTTGCACAGTCTGAATTTTAGTAAGTTCTCAAGTTCTGACTTTCAACTCATGCTATCCTCTGGTGCATCCGTGGAAAAAAGTCTCCTAAAAAACTTACTAAACGATGGATATTGTTGTTAGCCCTTATAATTGTTATAGATCAAATATGATGTTATTTAGTGTTTAAAACTCTAGTTATATGTTTATGTAATTTCTATATTGACTAGTACTTGGGTCGTTTGTTTATTTACTGCATAATGGGTCGAATAGGGTTAAATCCAACCCCGCCCAATGTATGGCAGTTAGTTAGTTATAACTTAAACGTTTTCTCAAACCATCACAACGTTTGAGTAAAACGTCATGTCATTTAGGGTTCTATATAATGTAAACTTTTGACTTGTGAAAGTTACAACACATCTTTAATTATCTATCAAGTTTAGTTTCTGTATTCACTTATGTTATACGCATTACTGTTACATTAGAAACTGCACCGAACCAAATCCAATCACAACAATGAAACATATTTTGAAATCCAGAATAGATGGCAAACGTCCTGTGAACAATTGGTATCAGAGCCACCAAGGCTCTAATCCATGGGAACAGCCATCTTTCAAACCACAATCAGGATTCCAAAGTGGACGCTATCTCTTGAGAGAAACTCCCAAGCGTCTATATCAGTGGAACACAAGAACGAAAAAAAGCATATCCCCAAAGGCAAAAGAATTGTTGGCACAAACCGTGTTAGACAATGAAGCGTTCAATTCAAAGAAAAAGGAAGAAGTATCAAAGGGTAAGTCGAAGTTGAATGCAAGGGAAAAGAGATCGAAGTGTTATATATGTAAAACCAAGGGGCACGCGTNTATATTAGTTATGGAGATATTTTTCTATATACTCCATATTTCAATCAGTTAGATATCAAGCATGATCTAAAATGTTGATTGTTATCTATATCTAATAATTAAACTGCTAAAAGAACTTAATAATTTATTAGTAAAATTAATAAACTGGTAAAAGAATTGATTTTATATGAAGCTGCAATGTGGCAAGTGTGCAAGATGGTAGAGTTACCCTTAATGGGCTGGTCATACATCCAGTTTCAACCACTTTATAATTGAGGATTGGGTCGAAAATGGTATGATATATGTTTATATTTCATAGGTTGAACATGAGCAAGTGTTAGAGGATGAGAAACTGTCAGATGATCTGCAGTGGACATTTAATAAAGAGGATATGTGCACAAATCATTTGAAATGGTTCATAGATAATGGTCAAGAGGTATATCTGATTTGAATTATTTATTACTGTCATTTTGAAACCTTTTTAATTTCTAGATTTATTTTTCATTTGGTACTTACATGTAGCTATATTGATAATCCATAGGGGTATTCCGTTGACAAAAATGGGAAGAAATGTTTAATGTTATCAGCAAGAGGCGCAATAAGAAGTTACAACATGTCTTTTCAGTCATTACCCGAATCAAGTTTCTTCTTCTAATTTCACCGCCAGTTTTCTGGAAGTTTATATCTTTTGCATATATATCTAGCGCACAGTACTAAAGAAAATGCTAAACAAGAGGTTCAAGCCTAGTTTGCTATCCGCTAATACCCAGCTTCGACTGGTTTGTAGCATAGTTGTCAAAAGCGAAAGCGATTGCAAAGCGCAAAGACCCAAAAATCGCTAAAGCGAGAGGCGCATAAAAAGCGCGGGCTCGAGAAAAAAAAATTCAGGGTTGCAATAAACTTTGATTTTGATTCATTTTGTGTTTCTGGTTAGATTCTAGGGTTGCAATAAGATTCACACTGCATTCTAACACTATCCCACTAACTTAATTGGATTAAAACACTCAAAATCAAAAAATCCCAAATCGTAACATGAACCCTAATTTCCAAAATCAAACCAAACGTGTTTCTGGGTATGATTCGATCCTGGAATCATGTTTATAACATGATTCCGACCAAAACCCACCCATTTAATCACACTCATGAACCCTAATCGTCGTTTTAAATGATTGTGGGCTTTTGCCTCGTGGGCTGAGCGATGTGGGCCCGCTCTCGCCTCGCTTCTCGCTATAGCGCATGAGGCGCACGCTTTTGACAACTATGGTTTGTAGCCTCTTACAAATTTGGGTCTCTTGATGTTCATCCTAAAATCTGGGTACTCACACAAAAACAAGTGACGTAATAGATGTTGTACGTGTTTCTATCAATAGACATACCCGAATCATGTTAGTTTAAAACATATGTTGTATCAAATTTATGAGTATTTCTCTTGCACAGTCTGAATTTTAGTAAGTTCTCAAGTTCTGACTTTCAACTCATGCTATCCTCTAGTGCATCCGTGGAAAAAAGTCTCCTAAAAAACTTACTAAACGATGGATATTGTACCCCAATGCCAAAGCGGCTTAAAACTTTGAATTAACTAATTCTGTTTAAATTTAATCGTTGATTCTTATAGTAAGATGATTTTCTATGTTTACTGCAGATTTCGAGAAGTGGCAGTGATAACCTACAACAGTTTTTCTATTGAGAAGAAAATCAAATCCGATGTACTAACACCTAAAACAACATATGCAATATACCTTGTCTACAAATCAACTGAAGACCAACCCGTATTGGAAATTATATATCCTAAATCGTATATCTATTTAGTAAGCCCTCCAGACACCCCAATAATTGGACAAAAGCTTGATCAAAACAGTCACAACCCATTAAATAGACCCAAACCAAATTCCGTTCCACGACAGAGGAGCGATGGTTGGATGCAAGTAAAAGTACGGGAGATTATGACCCCACGTTCTACCAGATCTATTTTTATTCATATTAGGTTAAGGACTCCCAGTTCCGGTTCTCTTAGTGGGCTTATCATCCAGAGCATCGAGCTTACGCCCATAGTGGCCCATTCTGTTTAAGCCCATAGTGGCCGCGTTGCGTTGGGTCTTTTTTTTTTATTTATTTATTTTTTTTCTAGTATTTGTCGGAAGTATAAAAGTTTGGCTTTGATCATTCAGTACAGAAACGATTCTTGATTCAGTCAAACCTCGCAATATTCAAATAAAAACATAGCAAAGTTTCTTATTGAAATGGATACTTTAAAATAAGTAGTTGTTGCCCAGGTGCTTCATTTTAAAGTTTGTAAAAGTGTTAATGCTCTTAGTTGCATCAATCATCGGCCCACACAGGCACAACAATGCAAAGCTTGTGTCAATAGCAACCCAAAAAACATCAGTGATTCATAATTGTGTATAACACTTGCATATTCATCAAGACATAGTATCGTATTGGACTCATACGTTACCCCTTACCTTAATGCAATGAGCTTATATGACCCGCGTTTAATCTCTATTTTTTACAAAGTCAAGAAGATAAAGGCCTTCTGGAAAAACGTACCTTAATCACTTGATGAACTGTTTGAATTTCACGTCCCCGCACTAACAAAAACTACTCGCTTTGTCATACCATCAAATTAATGTAATTTTTTTTTTCTGAATTGAGGTAATTTACTGTTAAAGGCTTGAGCAAAACATCTATTCCAAAGCGCAACCTTTAACTTATGTCCTGCTAATTGTATGTGCTGCTTTCCTTAAATATGCTATCGCGAAGGTTTCCTGGATCATCCAAACACAAAACATTAATCTAACCATGATTAACATCCAACTAAAAAACATGTTAGCAGGTTAAGCTAACCCGACATGTTTTGACCAGAACATGTGTTGAACCGTTATAGAGTTACACAACCCTCATCGATCAAAAACCCAAAACCACATATAAGTATAATAACAAATGACAGCCTCAAACTTACACAAAGTATTCGGACAAAAAAAATCCTACCTAGTTACGGGAAAGGTGTTGGAAAATTAATATGAGTTAAAGCTTCCCAGTACTTAAGTGCTCTTAACTATTAGCCAAAAAAAGTAAATAAGTCGGGATCCCTCCGAATCATCGACGAGTAGCCAATGACCGGAGGATAACTATTTTGTGGTGGGTTGAGCCTAAAGCTCCGATACCACGTAAAATACTAAAGAGAGATTTATATTGATTGAACGACCTTCCAATTACATAATGTAGCATGTCTATTTATAATAGAACATAGCTTTGAGAATAAGCTAATGGACCTCAAACCCACAATCGGGTTTGGGCTAATAATCTAATCGTCTAACATTAACCACGTTAACCGCATCAGCATACTTGATGTCATCAGTAACTGGTTTTGGCGCATCAGCAATCGGTTTGGTAAACAACGGAAGTCTTTAGTAACTTGGTGCTGAGGAAATTACACTTCGTTGGCCACTTTGCCAACTTATTAGTTCTCCTAAGGATGTAATAGTCAAACATTTTGACCATTGTAGACAAAAAGAAACGTTATCCTATTATGTGTGATCACAAATCTCACCCACCACACGCAAAAAATTTGTAGTGTTCTGCACTGCACTTGCTTACAACACCATATTAAAAATCTTTCTCATTATCATTCGATCAACAAATAATGGCGTCCTTCATGAAGGAGTTTGAGCATCTTGAAATTAAATTGGAAGATATCAAATCAGTCACCAACAACTTTAATGAAAACAAAGTTATTGGAAAAGGCGGGTTTGGTAAAGTTTATAAAGGGGAACTATCTCACTCTACGGGGAAAAGCATGGTTGCCATCAAACGCCTGGATCGTAAATACGGGCAAGGTGACCTTGAATTCTTAAAAGAAATCAGGATGCTTTCTTGTTTCAAGCATAAAAATCTCATCTCCCTCTTGGGATTTTGCAAGGAAGGGGATAAGATGATCCTTGTTTACGAGCACGCGTCTCGTGGAAGCCTTGACCGGATTTTACATGATGTCACTCTCACATGGACACAAAGACTAAAGATATGTCTAGATGCTGCGAAGGGGCTAAGCTTCCTTCATGATCCCAACGGGACACAGCAAAGAATCCTGCACCGTGATATTAAAAGTGCAAACATTCTACTTGATGAGAATCTGAATGCTAAGGTGGCTGATTTTGGGCTGTCAAAAATAAGCCCAGCTAATCAGAAATACACATTTCTTTTCACCAGTCCCGTAGGTACTCATGGCTATTGTGATCCACTTTACATGTACGACTACCAACTAACAAAAGAGTCAGACGTGTACTCTTTTGGGGTAGTCTTATTTGAAGTTCTGTGCGGAAGAGTATGTTCTCGAAATAGCAATGGTAATTTTAAGGTTTTTGTAAATCACTGGAAGACATGCTATGAACAAAACAAACTAGATGAGATCATCTTTCCAGATCTCAAGCAAAAAATGGATCCGAATTCTGTCGAAATATTTGTAGACATTGCATATCAATGTTTACAGAAATCTCGTGAACAACGGCCAACAATGTCTGTTGTTGTGGAAAAACTTAAAGCTGCACTTGAATTAAAGGAGCTTCATGATTTGGAACTGTGTGAGAATCGAGAGATACTTCAGGTTGCGGATCCTCCTCTGATCTACAACTCTCTGAAGGAATTGAAATATCTTGTCTCCAAAGGGTTCCCCGTTAATAGCGGCAATACGGTAATAAGTTACGTTGCATGCTGTGTTATATTTTCTAGATTAAAAAATAAAATAAAATGAAATAAAATAAAATTAAATAAAATCAATATATTTTAAGAATGGTAAATACAAAAAACAATTTGCATTTGTATTTCCGTTTACATCCCTTATTAATTTGTATCTTTTCTTTAATACCCTAATCATATAAAATGTATATAATGTTGATATCCAATTAAGTAATGTAGTTTTTAATTAATGGAGATGCAGTTTCTATCAGTCAATGACAAGGGAGAAGTCTGTGAAAGGATAGGCATTGAAGCCTGTTTGAAGCAAGATGAAATTCACAACTATAGTTCAATGTGAGTAATTGTCCTCCTAAACCCATCCACCACAAGAAGGAGAAAAAAGAAACCATTTTTCCATACTCCTTATTTTTTCTACACACTTTTCAAAGGCGAGTAAAAATATTCTGAGTTTATTAACACTTTTTCTACACACTTTAAAAAGCGGAAAACAGAAACTGTGGATTTATTTTTAAGGTTTTAAGACTAATAATATTTCATAAGTATCATTCTATGCTTCTTCTTCATGCAGATTTCCACACTCTTATTATACAAGAAAAAAAGGATTTAAAGTACATATCAGAACTCACTTCTTGACCCCATTGATCGATTACACAGTGAACCTTGTCTTCTGCCAAGGCAAATATTTTGGGAAACAAAAGTATGTAGGTCTCAGATACAAATTAGAAGGGGAGACAGAAACTTCGATTGTGTACCTTGCAACTGAAACGTAGGATGGTTACTCTTTTATTGCTGAATTGTATCAATTCACTAGCATCAGGAGAACTTTTGATATTGAAATTGTGTTTGAAGATCATAAAGACGATTTAGAAGTGGAAGGCATCTTGTTTCAGCCCCTAAAAAAAGTAAGTTGACAAATGCGGGTTTATTCAACTTGTTTTTGTTTTGTTTTGTTGGTTTCAAGATTTGAAAATTTCTTACAAAACAACACCATATAATTTGAATTAGAGGTAGCAACATATCAGGTTGAGTTGGGTTGGGAATATGTCGTTTCGGAAATGTGGGTTCGGTTCGTGTTGGCAGGTTCGGTGTACCTGGTTTTTGTTTGGTTATCTTCTGAATGTCATAAACATCAAATATAAAGTAAAGTTTTAATCTATGACTAACAGTATATATATACTAATTATAGAGAGTTTTTTATTTTATTCTATTTTCTATATTTCAATCAATTAGAGTATCTTCACTCCTATTTTAAGTAGACTCCTTATTATCAAGCATGATCTAAAATGTTGATTGCTACTAAAAGAACTTAATATTTAGTAAAATTAATAAACCAGTAATATAATTGATTTAATATATAGTTGCCATCTGGCAAGCGTGCAAGATGGTAGATGAGTTGCACATAATATAATGGGCTGCCGCAGCTTGAGCTTCAGCTACTTTATAATTAGGTATTGGGTCGAAAACAGTTTTGATATATGTTTGTATTTCATAGGTTGAACATGAGCAAGTGTTAGAGGATGAGGAACTGTCAAATGATAGTCCACAGTGGACAATGAAGAAGGGTCTCTTCTCAAATCTTTTAAAAAGGTTCAATGGTCAAGAGGTACATCAGTTATGAATTATTCATTACTGTCATTTCGAAACCTTTTTAAACGTGATTATTCCTAAATTTGGTTCTCATCTGGTTCTTACATGTATTTATATTGATTGACTGATAGGGGTATGCTCTTGATAATAATGGGAAGAAATATTTGATTTTCTCAGCAAGAGGCATAATAGGAAGTTACAACATGTCTTTTCAGTCTTTACCTGAATCAAGGTTCTTTTTCTATTTTCATACCAGTTTTCTTGAATAAGTTTATATCTTTTCCGTATACGTCTAGAGCCAGGGACGGACCCACATGGGAGCCGGGTGTGGCACGGGCCACACCCAATTTTAGGTCACGAAGTGTAAACTTTTTATAAAATATGTCTATTTTGGGCTCGTGCAACACCCAATTTTACTTAATAAATTCTTTATCGAGCAACTTTAGTACTCACGGTCATAAAAAAAATTTGTGCAACACCCTCTCAAAAATCCTCGGTCCGTCCCTGTCTAGAGCACAGTACTAAAGAAAGAAAATGTCAAACAGGAGGTTCAAACCTAGTTTGCTATCCACTAATACCCAGCTTAGACTAGTTTGCAGCCACTTAAAAATTTGGGTCTCTTGATGTTCATCCCAAAATATGGGTACTCATACGCAAAAACAAGTGACGTCATAGACGTTGTACATGTTTCTATCAATAGACATACCCGAATCATGTTAGTTAAAAAAATATGTTCTATCAAATGATAGTAAAACATGCATATTTATGAGTATGTCTTGCACAGTCTGAATATTAGTAAGTTCTCATTTTCTGACTTTCAAGTCATGCTATATTGCTATCCTTTAGTGCATCCCTAGTAAAAAACTAAAGTCTCCTAAAAAACTATATTCAACCCATCTGAATTTCTATGTTTTTAGATTTGGAGAAGTGGCTGTGATAACCAACTACTATTTTAGTATTGGGAAGGAAATCAAATGCGATGCACTAACACCTGAAACAACATATGCATGTTACCTTGTCTACAAATCAACTGAAGATCAACCCGTATTGGAAACATATAATAATTCGTATATCTATTTAGTAAGCCCTCCAGACACCCCAATTATTGGACAAAAGCTTGATCAAAAAACTCACAGCCCTTTGAATAGACCCAAACTAAATGCTGTTCCACGATAGAGGAGCGATGGTTGGATGGAAGTAAAGCTACGGGAGTATCAAACCCCAAGTTATATCAAGTTTGCGTTATCTAGTCCCGGTAACAAGGAAATTCGTGGGCTTATTATAGAAAGCATCGAGCTTAGGCCCATACTGGTGCATTCAGTTTAAGCCCATATCCTTGGGGGAAGTGGACTTTTGATAGTGGATATTAAGGCCCAGATTGGTAAGAGGAATAGAATCATTCAATTTCTAAATCATTTGTTTGGTTCACGTAAATGCCAAAACTTCATTCCACACTAATTGGATGGCTTTCAAAAAAACTTGTCAGTGGAATAGACAAAAAATTTACATACCACAAGTTTTTTAAGCCACTTTCTTTTTTTGGTACTTTTGTATTAAAATAGTATATTTTATTATAATTTTTTATAAAATAAATATATTTTTAACCTCTAATAAATAATTTTCTCTCTCCTAATTTCTTTCAAACCAAATCCAAATCCAATTCCGATTCTAATCCCACCTACGAACCAAACGAACCCTAAGAGTTTTTTATTTGTACCAAACGTGCATGTTAATTTGACATTGAGAAACTGAATTTGATTATGAATTCATATAAATCTTCAAAATTTATTCGGGTGGTTCCTTTTATTATCATTGATTTATCATCCATATATATAGATATGCAGAATTACACTAGATAAATAAACAAATGTATCTTGAAATAATAATTGAGTGTTGTAGGCTTCCAAAAAATATTAAAAATAATAACTGAGTGTTGTAGAGCTATCTTAATAATCATCAGATAACTAAGTGTAGAACTGAACTAGGAATTGGTTTTTATGGTTTCATTATAACATGTTTTATTCTTAACATACATAATAGAATGTGTTTCATCATACCATTTATTTGTAACATAATGTTTAAACATGCTGGCTCCCAATATAATCTTTCAAATTCCACCAGACTGCCACTGTCCCATCTCAAGGCTCATTTTCGTGATGAGAGCAAGATTATTCGAGTGTAAACACACTAATAACTCTGTTTCCATTTCATGTTTTGTGATGAAATGAATACTGAACCACATTTCCTATTTGAAGTTTTAAAAATTTATAATTTGTACACTCTACTCTCATTTTACATTAGATTAGAAAAAATCAATAATAATAATAATAATAATAATAAACTGAACTAAATAAGGATTGATGAACTAACATACTGTTAATATTCTTTGCATGTGTAATCGTCTCAGACATATATCAGATCCAATTCAAGCGTAGTAATAGGATTTAGAATAAGAAAGGTCAATGTTTTCTTGCTAGTCGAAGAAGACCTGTTCACATTGTTCAGGTAATAGGTAATGATTTTTCTGCAAAATGTCATGTCAGGATCAGGAATCCATATAAAGAAGACAGTGACGTTTTTACGAATTGTCATACAAAATAATGTTATCCTAGTCAATGCTTCGGATCTACTCTCAGTGTGTAATCAAACTACATCGGCCTGCGAGAAAAATAAAGACAACAACATGAAAAAGAATATCTAGGAACATTATCGTATTATTTGGTCAGCCTAATCCAATGCAAAAGAATAGCCTTTATGGCCATTGTGTTTTGTAAATTGTTACAGTTGTTTATAGCTTGGGGTGTGTCCAAGTAGCATTTGGTTGGCTGTGATTATAGTATTTGAAAGAGTAATATATTTTCTCAATTTCATCAAAAAAAACCTTACAAATGAAGGTTTAAGCCGAACCCGTTTAGGTTTATGTATGTGTGTTTTCAAAATTTATGGAGAGAGGGGTGCATATAGTTTGATTTCAAGAACTTTTAGCAACTATCTTGATGGTTGTTCTTCCAACTGTATTTCATAAATTTTGAAGAAGGGGCATAAGCTGTAAACTTACTAACCTGGGAGAATGATATTAGAGGTATTAATTTCATTTATGAACATGCATACTTAGCCCTTTTATAAATACGAGTCATTCAGACCCGTGCGTTGCACACAGGCTCTATCTACATCAAGGTTGTAAAAATCGCTAGGCGCTAGTGAGGCGGTCGGGTAGGGCCTAGCGATTAATCGGTTAGGCGGGGATTAATCGGGGATTAATCGGATTGGAATTTTTATAAACAAAATTGTAATTTTAGATATTATATTATATTATATTATATGTATAAGATAAGCATAATGCATCAAAGTTCAAGTATTTCAAGTGTTCAAATATAAATATAATACATAATTCCTTAAAGTTCAAAGTCAAACGTAGATATTACTCGATTTGTTGACCATTTTAAGCGATCTTTGACTAATTTTGTCTGATTAATCGGTTTGTTGACCAACTTTTAATCGATTTTGTCCGACTTTTAAGCGATTTTGTTGACCTAATTTTAAGTGATTTCGTCCGATTAATCTGATTAGACCGATTTTGTCTGATTAATCGGTTTGTTGACCGATTTTAAGCGATCTTTGACCAAAGCGATTAAATAGGCCAATTATGATAAATCAAGGCGCTTAGTGAGCGATCAGCGATTATGCGGGGATTAATCGGCCGCCTGGACCGATTTTTACAACAGTGATCTACATGGTGATAGTGTAATGTGCTGTAATTATTTTCGTTATCAGCTTTGAAAGTTGTTATGGTATCACATCTTTTGTAATTACGGCATTAGTTGTTTGGTGATTTTTATATTTAAACTTCACATGGGCAAAAATACATAATAGAATGTGTTTCATCATACCATTTATTTGTAGCATAATGTTTAAACATGCTGGCTCCCAATATAATCTTTCAAATTCCACGAGACTGCCACTGTCCCATCTCAAGGCTCATTTTCGTGATGAGAGCAAGATTATTCGAGTGTAAACACACTAATAACTCTGTTTCCATGTCATGTTTTTTGATGAAATGAATATTGAACCACATTTCCTATTTGAAGTTTTAAAAATTTATAATTTGTACACTCTACTCTCATTTTAGATTAGATTAGAAAAAATAATAATAATAATAAACTGGACTAAATAAGGATTGATGAACTAACATACTGTTAATATTCTACGCTTGCATGTGTAATCGTCTCGGACATATATCAGATCCAATTCAAGCGTAATAATAGGATTTAGAATAACAAATGTCAATGTTTTCTTGCTAGTCGAAGAAGACCTGTTCACATTGTTCAGGTAATAGGTAATGATTTTTCTGCAAAATGTCATGTCAGGATCAGGAAACCATATAAAGAAGACAGTGACGTTTTTACGAATTGTCAATTTGTCATACAAAATAATGTTATCCTAGTCAATGCTTCGGATCTACGCTCAGTGTGTAATCAAACTACATCGGCCTACGAGAAAAATAAAGACAACAACATGAAAAAGAATATCTAGGAACATTATCGTATTATTTGGTCAGCCTAATCCAATGCAAAAGAATAGCCTTTATGGCCATTGTATTTTGTAAATTGTTACAGTTGTTTATAGCTTGAGGTGTGTCCAAGTAGCATTTGGTTGGCTGTGATTATAGTATTTGAAAGAGTAATATATTTTCTCAATTTAATCAAAAAAAAAACTTATAAATGAAGGTTTAAGCCGAACCCGTTTAGGTTTATGTATGTGTGTTTTCAAAATTTATGGAGAGAGGGGTACATATAGTTTGATTTCAAGAACTTTTAGCAACTATCTTGATGGTTGTTCTTCCAACTGTATTTCATAAATTTTGAAGAAGGGGCATTAGCTGTAAACTTACTAACCTGGGAGAATGATATTAGAGGTATTAATTTCATTTATGACCGGGCATACTTAGCCCTTTTATAAATACGAGTCATTCAGACCCGTGCGTTGCACACGGGCTCTATCTACATGGTGATAGTGTAATGTGCTGTAATTATTTTCGTTATCAGCTTTGAAAGTTGTTATGGTATCACATCTTTTGTAATTACGGCATTAGTTGTTTGGTGATTTTATATTTAAACTTCACATGGGCTGTATAAAAGTTTTCATAGCGTAATATTCGGCATTTATTTTGGTCATTTTATATTTAAGTTGTCATGGTATCGCACATTTTTTAAGCTTTACACGTATTTAATTTGGCACGTATTTTCGTCATTATATACATAAGTTTTCATGGTAGCATACATTTTCTAAGCATGATACGTATTTAAAACCCGTGCGTTGCACATGGGCTATATATAAGTGTTCATAGCATAATCTTCGGCACTTATTTTCGTCATTATATATCTAAGTTGTGATGGTATCACACTTTTTCTAAGCATAGCACATATTTAAAATAGTTTATTGACATGTAATATTTGGCACTTATTTTCGTCAGTAAATATCTTTATTGTGATGGTATCACACATTTTCTAAGCATGAATCATTGAGACCCGTGAGCTGCACACGAGTTGTATCTAAGTGTTCATAGAGTAATGTTTAGCACTAATTTTCGTCATGTATTCATTGCAGGATCATGTCATTTCATAATTTGAATACACTTGCAACCATGAAATGTCTTTGAAATTTTATAAGGTACTTTTGTTACGTTAAGTTAATTGCTAGAAGCAAATATATTTATCGTCTTATGAACTTTATCATTATTTCAATAGACGGTCTAAGTAAATTAATATATGCAAAAGGTTTATTAACTCCACATTTAAGATAGTTATACAATGCTTGCAAGAGACATGAATAGTCTCATGATCTCTTAGTAAATTTTTATTTTTGAATGATGAGACAAACTTGAAACAAAAACAAAAAAAATTAAAATACACACGAAAAGAAAACAAAAATGTCTTCATACACATAAAAATAAGGATAAGATATGATACAATAAGTACATGAAGCAATTTTCTCTAGTAAGATGTTTGTAGTTCATTTTAGTTTTTTAATTACACACATTAGGATACCTATCCATTGAAAGCTCGTCACATTATTTTCAATAAACTTACTTGCTAACGAATCAATAGTATTAGCCCGTTTATCGGTATTACATGAAGTAAAATATTGCATGTTTAATTTGTAACGTACCATTAATATGAATGCTAAGTATTCATCCCACCGGTGGCTGTGGCGTTGTTGTTGTTGTTGTTGTTGTTGTTGTTGTTGTTGTTGTTGTCGTCGTCGTCGTCTTCTTTGTCATCCGTCATTTATTTTCGTCATTTTATACTCGGGATGTATTTTTGTAATTATATATATATAAGTTGTCATGGTAGCATACATTTTGTAAGCATGATACGTATTTAAAATAGTTTATTGACATGCAATCTTTTAAGATGTATTTTTTACGTAATATTTTTTGTCTATTTATTTTGGTATTGACTCTATCGTTTTTTATTGGAACTAACTAATATTAATACATCGGGCTAAGTTATAACTATTTCTTATGATAGTAAAAAATGCCCGTGCGATGCACATGGGCTGTATAGAAGTTTTCATAGATTTAAAATACGTGCGATGCACATGGGCCGCATAGAAGTTTTCATAGCGTAATATTCGGCATTTATTTTCGTCATTTTATATTTAAGTTGTCATGGTGTCACACATTTGCTAAGCTTTATACGTATTTAAAACACTTTATTGAGTTGCACATGGGCTGTATATAAGTTTTATATCATAATCTTCGGAACTTATTTTCGTCATTATATATCTAAGTTGTGATGGTATCATATTTCTAAGCATGACACACATTTAAAATAGTTTATTCATTAAAAGAGTATATGTGAAGAGATTTTTTTTCAAGATGTTACATTGAAAAGAGTCTCTTCACATGTAATTTTTTAATATGTATAAGTTACATAAATTATTTTAAGTATGAAGCGATGACATTAATGTTGGAGACCTTTTATATTCATCCCCGTGCGATGCACACAGGTTTGGACTGCCTCAGGACCCATGCGTTGCACACAGGTTGGATCTAATTGTTTTTTTCGTAATGTTCGGGACTAATTTTCGGTTCATGTTTGAAACTCTCATTTTTTTGTGAAAGACGGACTTCGTTGTTCAAATAAATTACATTATTAAAAGCGAACTATTAAACAAATTTCCTTTTTAACAAAACTATAAAAAGATAAAACATTAAAGTAATTAGTATATTTAAGAGTATAAATTATAATTGGTATAATAAATTATAATTCGTATAGTAAAATATTGCATGTTTAATTTGTAACGTACTATTAATATGAATGGTAAGTATTCATCTATATTGACACCAGTGGCCGTGGCGTTGTTCTTGTTGTTGTCTTTGTCGTTGTTGTTCATTGGCATTTTGCATGTTTTGTTCTTGATACAATTTTTGTGATTTCTCGATCTCTTTCTTTAATGTGAAGAGGTTTTTTGCAAAATGTTATATTTAAATGAGGCTTTTCATATGTAATCTTTTAATATGAGTAAGTTACATAAATTATTTTTTAATTAATGCATTATTACAACATTTTTCTATAAACTATAATATCAAATTTGGAGCATTTATTAGTAACTCATTCTAAGTATTTACAGTATGACGACATGAATCACATGATCTCAAACTCAAATGAATAATGCTTACCTCGTGATAGGTGTAGGATAACATTTGAAATACAATTTTCTTCTCCTTTATATACTTATTTGATTTAGAAGATTCTCATTGTTATGATGATACTGTGAAGATATTTTTATTATATTTTTAATATATACTACCATTTTCAATATGTAACATCGACATAATTTACACAGTAGTCATATCAAATATCAAAGTCACGCAATATTCTAAGACGTTTAATTAAGAAAGTGACATTAACACAACGCAAGACAAAAAACTACATAAAAAGCAAAAATATTAAAATGCACCAACAAAGTGTAGTAATAATTATTGACTAAAAATTGAATGCTCGTCACATTATTTTCAATAAACTTACTTGCTAACGAATCAATAGTATTAGCCCATTTATCGGTATTACATGAAGTAAAATATTGCATGTTTAATTTGTAACGTACTATTAATATGAATGTTAAGTATTCATCCCACCGGTGTCCGTGGCGTTGTTCTTGTTGTTGTTGTTGTTGTTCTTGTTGTTGTTGTCTTTGTTGTTCATTGGCCTTTTGCATGTTTTGTTCTTGATACAATTTTTGTGACTTCTCGATCTCTTTCTTTAATGCTTCTTGACGCGCTACAAAAAACAATTAGATATAGTTGATCGTTAGTAACTTAAATACAGTTAATCAATATATTGCATTTTCGATCAAAGTAAAAATGTTCGTGCATGTTCCACTTAATTGATAAGACAACGATGTGTATCTCTTAAACCATTAGAGAAGATGATGTTACTACAAAACCTCCTAAGCACAATCTTTATGTCCTACATTGTTACACACACAAAACACACGTGAAATTTACATAAAATAATATAAATCAATATGCTAAATAAGTAAGACGATATGATGCTTACTTTACCACCATAATAAGTTGTAGCCCAATGTGCACGCGGTGTGAAGGAAGTTGTGGTTTGTTGTGTATGATTTTTGACACATTATATAGTTGATAAAATATTTGTAACTCATGGACGGGAAGGTAAAAAGACTAACCATTAACTGGTGTGTTTAATTTATGCATTCATGACATTTTTGGTTTGTATTCTTTGAGGTTTAGAGATGGCTTGAAACATGTTGTACCGTACAAACTTTTGTGCACGATTCCTCATGCAAAACATATTGTACCGTACAAACTTTTGTGCACAATGCCTCTTGCGCATTAAATTAAGCACTACAATCTTTAGATAGTATAGAAGATATACTTTTCATGTTGCTTAAACTACCTTGTACCGTACTACAATTTGTGCACAAATCCTCTTGCACATTAAATTAAGCCACCCAATATTGTGTATTTGATATACTTTTGATGTTGCTTAAACTACCTTGTACCGTACAAATTTTTTCAATTACTCGAATCACTAATCTTATATACTTACCCTTATGCATGACTATTAAATCAATGTACTAACACATGAAGCATCCACGTTTCACTTTCAATTCATGAAATATTTATTGTGAGCACTTTGCATTTATAAGACAACTTAAGTTTTTAGTATATAAGATATATAAGTTGTGCTGTATTATGAGATCCGTGTTGGAAATTTAATCCACAAATCTTTGTTAGTTATCTGCTAATTTAAGTCCATCTGTTTTTCTGGTTTGGGCCGCAGGCCAACAAACCCAATAGATAGATGGCAGTTAAATAACGGTTATTTAGAATTCTAGGGTTATAATGTTTAGCTTTTACTGAAAAGACATGTCTCTTATTCTATCAGACATCATAACGTTTCATCATATATATATAGGGATCAATTTCTGTATTTGAATTGTAACCCATTCAGTTTATTAATATCAGTTTATAAGGGTTCAAACCCCCATCTTCCTCGTTTCTTTTTATTGATTCATTGAATGATGTTTGCATGAAGTTTGTTTGATCATATAAGATCCTGGAGATTATACAAGACCTGTGCAAATCGATTACATAGTTTTTAACAGTGGCATCAGAGCCGAAGGGATCAAACAACACCCAATTCATGTTCAATCATTATTCAAGGAATCAAACCTGTGTTCTTTAAGAAACGCAACCATGGATGTCAATTGAAGAAGAATGATTTAGAAACGGTTACAACACGATGGTGTTTAACCAAGAAGAAGAGATGTCGGATTAAAGAGAAAGAAAGAAAAGAAAGAAGGCTTATTGGTTTACCCAGTTATAAGGGAATGTTATAACAAAAAGAAAAAGTTTTAGATTTTGTAGTTTTTTTACTACAACACAGCCAAGACCCCGGTTCAATATAGAACCTATGAGAGTAGTATCAACCAAGAGTTTGATGAAGGCAAGTCTTTTGCCAAAACCGAAGACCCACGCTGTTGGGAAACTAGAAAGAAGGCTGCAATTGCATAAGCAAAGTAAAGGTTGTTAAAACCTTTGCCCAACAAACCAAAAGTCATTAACACCAAGGATCAAGAGCATAAAAAAATTGAATTGAAGAAAGTATGCACAAGAAGGCATCAAGGAACAAGAAGATTAAAGAAAACAAAGATTTATGGATTAAGGGGGAATCTGTTGGAAAGTTAATCCACAAATCTTTGTTACTTATCTGCTAATTTAAGTCCATCTGTTTTTCTGGTTTGGGCCACAGGCCAACAAACCCAATAGATAGATGGCAGTTAAATAACGGTTATTTAGAATTCTAGCGTTATAACGTTTAGCTTTTACTGAAATGACATGTCTCTTATTCTATCAGACATCATAACGTTTCATCGTATATATATAGGGATCAATTTCTGTATTTGAATTGTAACCTATTCAATTTATTAATATCAGTTTATAAGGGTTCAAACCCCCATCTTCCTCGTTTCTTTTTTATTGATTCATTGAATGATGTTTGCATGAAGTTTGTTTGAGCATATAAGATCCTGGAGATTATACAAGACCTGTGCAAATCGATTACATAATTTTTAACAATCCGTTTCATTCCATGCTTGAGGAATATAAGATATCAAGGCAAGAAAATGAGGTAGAACGAAAACGACCACGTGTAATTTTGCCCCATCTACTTTAAAAAGATATGGTTGAACGGGTTGAAAGTTACCCACATGCTCTTCAATACATAGAACCTCCTAAACTGTTTCATTACAAGAAATTATTTTGTGATCACAGAAAACATGATATATAATTGTAAAAACACGCAAAGATGTTTTTTATTTGATCAAATTTGGAGTAGTTCATGGAAGAAATATTCGAGAATCAATAAAAATTGTTGAGCTAACTAGTCACCCAACCGGAATGGTCCATCACTCCATCTTAACCATATAAAAAAAACCTATTTTCGAAATACGCCTGTCTTGCTACTAATTATAACACTTGTTCATCTAATAAGAAATCGATTATAAAATAAAACTTAAGCTTGAATGACAACTTGAAA
>LBNU01025621.1:8492-19041 GCA_014162995.1 Artemisia annua | reverse complement strand
CAGGAATACGGAACATGTTTGTGACCACTTACATATCTTAGAAAGTAGGGTATTTTGGCTTAAGTGAGAGTTTGAAAATATGGTGCCAAGTGTGCGATTGTTGGAAATTGCTCAAAGATGTAGTTGGTTTTGGATAGAGGCATAGTTGAGTTGGCAATTAACCTCTTCTTTTTATTCATCTTACCAAACCCTGCAGTATTGTGATCTTGTATGTTGGGGATGCCCAGGTAAATGTGAGATAAATGTTTAGCTGTTAACTTTGATTTTACCTTGATTTGTGCTCATGAAAGATTTTTATATGTAAATAAGCAGACTTTTAATGGAGATTAAGACCTGGAATTTGATGTTTCATGCAATATCGTGTGAAAGTAGTTAATAGAACTGGTCTCAAACAAAGACCCTTATTGGAATAAGTCTCAAGGTCATGTTATGTGGAATTTGTTACAATTATAATACATGGTATGTGAAAATTTAGGTCTTTCTTTCTGTGTAAAGGGTTCTATTGTATGTAGGTTAGGCTTTTTGGGGCTTGAGCTTATAAAATAAACTAGCTTTATAGAATAAGATTTGTTTGCGAGTTGTGACACAAGCTTATGGAAGCTTTTATAAGCCATAAGCCTTATAAGCCCAAGCTCATTGAAACGGGCTTATGGGGGCTTATAGTTTGCCAAATTACTTAAATACCCTTCAAGATATAATGGATTAACACGCAAAAGCTTGAAAATTTTATTTGATGTATTTTTATGTGATTTTACATTACTAAGCTTCAACTCCAACTAATTTCCCAAACAGCTTTATAAAAATATAAACTCTAGCTTTCGGCTTAAAATATAAGCTCCAGCTCCAGCCCTTCTTCAGCTCATTTAGTTAAACATGCTCGTATAGTGGAGGTGTTTCCACAATGCATCATTTTTAAGGAGAAAGGTGATCATGATATGTGCAAAAGCTTTCTATCATACATCATGGTTTGTTTTTATTTACCAATAACAGTCGTCATCTTAAATTTGTTTTTGGTCTTAGACTGCCGTTTCAGTGTTCATTTGAACTCTCACCAGGTTCTCTAATTCCATCTTTCTGATTTCATTTCAACTACAGAAAGTACTTTAGTATTATATGTTTCTTGTCGACTCTGCATCTTTAGTACAAATTTCCAGCGTCGGCCTTCTGTATCCTACAATGCATGCATCCTTTTACTCCTCTTTTCAACATTTATATGTATCTCACTTTAAAAACTTACATTAGCTGTAGTTTTTTGTGGTAAAAGCTAGCAAGTATTTCTTATCTAGTCAATTTTTTTTTTTTTTTTGGAAAACAGATGTGCCTTTCTTATTGTCATTTTGTATTCATGTGTTGCATCTATTCTTGTGTTCGTGTTCTTTTTCTTACTATATCCATGAATTGTTTTATAAGTGGTTACAACTGGTTGCGATCTTTTGTCTTGAACCCTATTTATGTTAATTATGGTATCACCTAATGACTTAAAGCTCAAGTTCAACAGAACTTCCGTAGGGGACTCATTTACTGCTAAATATGCACATCGGCTTCTTTTCATTATCCAATTCTGTATTGTAGGTCAGCACCAATTGTAACATGTTCCAGCTTCCTGTTTATGCTTTTACCTAAGCTTGATTACCGCGGTACACAAATTTAGAGTTATTTATGAATATACATGATATTGCAGCAGACAGTTTCACTCATGAACTCATGAACTATAGTCCTTTTGTGGAAAACCTCGAACATTGTTTCCCGTTACCACTATTTTACGAAAGAACAATGTTTTATTACTTTTATGCTTCTACTTATTGGAAACTTTTTGCAGCCAAATTTGCTCCCGGTTGCTACACACTCGCAGTCTCAGAAGTACTACCGGAGGATCTGATGGTCTGCCATTAGTCTGAATTATCTTATGATTTTGGAGTTTTTCAAAACCTTATGCACCTTGTATATAAATGTTTACTTATTTTTTGGTGCAGGGTATTTGTGAGGAAGAACGGGTGCCGTATATTCCACCAAAACGCGTATAAGTGCGTGTAAATGCACATTGATGTAAGCTGATTTAGTACCTGTAATTGCTGGTGTCAAGACTTATAAAACTTGGGTTTACTGTTTGTTTAGTTGACTAGTACCTTTTGTTGTAAGGGAGCTTTCCTTTTGTTGATGTTTCATGTTCTCTATATCGTTGCTCATTCTTTCTTTCTTTTTTCTTTTTTTCTTTTTTTCTTCATAGAATGTCCGAATGAATTTGGTAAAGAGTCCTAAGTTGGGTAGTTGGGATTAATTTTGGTCGGCTTTCTAAGATGGTGGAAATGGTGGATCTTCAGACACATAAGTTGGTTATTATGAATGCTCTAATAGCAAAATGCGATGTTTTAAGTGAATGAGATGTTTTAGTGTCTCCACAGTGAGTCCACCACAAACCAGAAACGTTTCAGCACTTGTGATGCTATTTCTTTTTAACTGCAAATAACTAGTACAAGGTAACATCAGTGGGGTTTGAACCCAAAACACGTCTTAGAAATGCTATACCTTTCTCTTATCAAGTACCTGTATGTTCTGCCCATGATATCCTAGTATACATTTTTGCATGACGAACAACAATCATGATGAAGAATGGTGCAACCATTCTGCTACCAATGCAATGTACTGGTTGGCTGGTGCAACACTTTGATCGATATGTACAATAGATTTACCAATCATGATGTGAATAGACATGTCTCAAACCACATCAGATGCAATAAAACAAACTTAAAGCATACAAAGCATACATACCATCAAAACTAATTCAAATTTGCTCTCAAAAAACATCAGAGAAAAAAACATAAACCAAGCTTCGCCAATTCCCCTTGCTTCGAAGGATATCCTAAGCACTAGACTACATTTCCTCCCTTAACCTAAACACTCCATATTCAGACACTATGCAGCTACCCCTCACATAAGCTGAATAAAGATGCAGCGAAAAGAAGGCATCATCCAGTGCTTAAGATCACTTAAAGCTAGCTCAAACCAGGATGACTACATTTCCATAGCCTGATCTTTAATTCCCTTATTTTCTGCAGCTAGATACTCACATAGACAAGGGAACTAAGAACCAAACCAGGCATCACCAAAAACCTTTGAGGTCTACCAAATATTGACTGATACGTTTTTGTTCTCCTACAGCATCCCGAGTACAAAAGCTAATTGCTTGCGAAGTAACGTGAAATTTTGCATCAACATCATTTTGAAACCAAATATTTGGTTAATATGGTCTAAGACCTATGATTTTGTTGTAGCGCATATGTCATCTTTTATATTTTCGAGGGTGCTACTCAATATCTAAACAAGTAATTAAAATGAACAATGCCAAGCACCCCCTCGATTTTGAATATACGAATATGTAACTTGTTTTTGGCGCAAAGGGATAATAACCAGTCTAACAATGCGCCTGTAATCAAATTTTGGTAATTTGGTACCGGACTCAAACAGCATAACCATGCCCTGCACATCCAAATTCCTTTGCACAGAATACAGATGATCAATTTTTTCATCCCTTTGTATGTCTTAATAGCTAATTTGGTTATCATCTGTTCAATTTCTGATCGGTAATGCCACAGAATCATGTAATTACCTCCATTTCAAAATTCTAAAAAGAACCAAGTCACCAACCATTTTCTACCGAAAACCAGTTAATTAACGGTTTTTACTGTTGCACTGCTATAAACTCTTAAGAGTTAACGTATCTCAGTGGTCTAATTTCGTAATCTTGTTCTAGTTCACATGTATATCACACCTGACTGTAATTACTATTGATGCTCAATATGTAACACCAAAGTAAATAACTAGCCAAAACTACAAACCAAACAAAGATGTACATTGTAACTTAACTATAAGCTGTAACAAGACTAGTAAATGACTTGACTAATGTAGCATATATTAGTCTACCGTCAAATTTACAACTAAACAAAGATAAACAAACAGACTGTATAATTTATAATTACCGGTCACTGCAAACCAACGTTGAAAGATTGTTCGGATACATAAGCCAATCCCTGCATCATTCTAGCGATCTCAACAGTATCATCGAGATAATACTTAGCCTTGCTAGGTTTGTTCCCCACCGTGCATGCAAACACTTCTGCGTTTGGAGCGATGCATTCGTTAGAAGCTACAGAAGTAGTAATTACCTCAAACATATCTTCATCTGATCTATCGTCTCCTATACACAACACGAAATCTGGTGTCATTCCTTTTTCTTGCATTGTGGTGAGTAGTCGTTTTGCAACCAGTCCCTTGCTTACAGCCTGATATAAATATAAATATAATCATGTAAACCAATCTTTATAAAGTTAAATGATCGGAAGTTTATGGAAATAGCCAATTTACAAATAACTAACTGTTATTGCAAACTCTCTTTTTCCGCAAAATAGGTTTGTGATTCCGCAACAAAAAAGAAAAGGAAAAAAAGTCCAAGCACACAGAAAAAACTTTGCTGAAGAAAGTCAAAATTTGCAAAAAAAAAAAGCTCATTTCGCAAAAGTTTTATGTTGAAAAACCGTTTGTAATGTAGCTATTTTGACGAATTTCATAAACTATATGGGTACAACTAGTTAAATCATACCTGCGGTTTAACCTCGACACAACTTTGCCCTCTTTTGACTGTAACTGGTTCATTGGTGAGCACGCTCTCGAGATGATCAAGAAGTTCTTTAGCTTGACAAGATCCAAAATCAGGATCTGCATCTTCATAACACCACACCATGGATGTATCTTTCTGTTCAATAAATGACCCATCAGTAGTCTCTGTGTAAAGTTTCATAATTGGATGAGCGTTCTGCTGCCATCCAGAGTCTTCGACCTGTACACATGTCTCCCATTCATCATCTCGTTTCAACCTGAAAATAACAAAAAAAATCATATACCATCTGATATATGTACATCTAATCGAAACTAAAGTCTTTTTTCGGCTTATGATACCATTGCAACTTTTCATTTCTCGTGTTCTTGGCATTGTATTTATTTTTGTCATCGAGTTATTGAAAGATGGCTTTATGTCCCATTTTGGGTCATTTGGTAACCATTTCTTTGCATCTTTTGTTCTGTGAAACTTGCAGTTATATATAAATCCAACAGTTTTCAAACATATACTCAACATTGATTTAGAAAATACCATGTTTCAACAACCCCTATGTTCCAAAAGAAGCACAATGACGAAAACAAAAAAAAGAAAAGTAAAGGTACACATACCTTAGGAAACACCCGTGCTCTGCTGCGAGTCCAAGTTTCTCACAAGAAGCAAACCATTCTCCTAACGTGCTTCGACTTCTCGCACTCACAATGAAAACCATGTTATTCTTATCTCTACATAAGGTGTTGAGCATTTCTATGGTTTTAGAACTCGGGCTTTTATCAATGGAAGATTGAGGCATTAAAGTACCATCATAATCCAAAAGAATTGCACGTGTTGTGGTTCGCTTATAAGACGAAACTATATGCTCCATCGATAGCTTCCTAAAGTTTGGATCTAATGCAACAACTCTAAAACTCAATCCAAACCCGATCCCCCAACACCTTTTTCTCACATGATCTTTACAGGTCCTATCCAGATCTTGTAAAAAGCTACGAGCCCAATACCCGACATCATGAGTACTCACATACCTATAATGTTTCTCGTGTCTCATCTGCTTCTCAGGCTGACTCATTTCCAAAGCGCTGTCCATTGCATCTGCAACTGAGTCAATATTCCATGGGTTGACCCGTATAGCTCCACTTAAAGACGGGGAGCATCCTATGAACTCAGAAACAACCAACATGCTTTTCTTCAAACTAGACGAATCCAAACCTAAGATCTTATCAAGCCTATCATTTCCTTGACGACTGATAACGTATTCATAAGGTATAAGATTCATTCCATCTCTAACCGCCGTCACTAAGCAACACTCTGCAACAACATAATAGGCTACACGTTCATAAAACGTAACGGGCTTATCAATTAAGATAATGGGTTCATAACCGGGCTTCCCAAAAGTCTCGTTGATTCGTTTGACTGTTGAATATGTCTCAGCCTTAACTTCCTTAACATCATTCCCAGTTCCCCTAGCAGGATTTGCTATCTGCACTAAAACAATCTTCCCTTGCCACTCGGGATGCTGAATCAAGAGCTGTTCCATAGCTAATAACTTCAAGCTAATACCTTTAAATATATCCATATCGTCAACCCCTAACAACATAGTTTTCCCTTGATCTTTAAACTGCTTGATGAGGTCAGAAACCTTCGATTCTGTTTCGGGCAAGTTTAACACAGACTGCAGTCGTTTCATATGAATCCCAACTGGCAGAATCTTGATACTAACCGTTCGCCCATAATACTCCAAACTAATATACCCTCGTTTGGATTCATACGGAATCCCCAACATTCGACTACAACAAGACATAAAATGACGTGCATAGTCAAACGTATGGAAGCCAATCAAATCCGAATTCAACAACGCTCTAAGAATCTCATCTCTAACAGGCAAAGTCTTGTAAATTTCGGACGAAGGAAAAGGACTATGCAAGAAAAACCCGAGTTTCACCCTATTAAACCTTTTTCTCAAAAACGTCGGTAAAACCATAAGATGATAATCATGTATCCAAACAAAATCCTCTTCAGGATTAATCACTTCCATAATCCTATCAGCAAATATCTTATTAACCGACACATACGCCTGCCATAACGACCTACTAAACCGACCACCTAAATCCGGTGACAACGGCAACATATAATGAAACAAAGGCCACAATTGTTGCTTACAAAACCCGTGATAAAACCTAGTATACAACCCCGGTGGGAAAAAAGTCGGGACACATTTAAAAGTCTCCAACAACATTTGTGACACTTCATCTTGTTCACTAGGACTTATATCTACACTAAGACAACCTACGTAAATAACGTCGATATCTTCGTCCCCTAAACCGTTTTTTAGCTGAATTACTAATGAGTTCTCATCTAAAGTGAAATCCCATCCTTTACTACCATCCGTTTTTCGACTAGCCCGAATGGGTAGTTGGTTTGCTACAATGATCAAACGGTCATGTTGGTCTGATGATGGTGAAGGGCTATCATGATCATATGTGTCTGTGTCGGATACTTTGTCGGCAAAGGTCATGATACGAGGTAGTTGTTGTCGTGTCATACGTGTGAAAGAAGGTGATGGAAGGTCACCTGAGGCAAGATCTAATAAGTTTGAATATGACTTAGATACCATTTTTTATAAATATTAACGGGTGTGATCATACCAGCACTAATGCACCGTATCCTATCAGATAACTAGCTACTTAAACACGTAACTATAGTTATCAACTTATATGAAAATATACATATACAATAACTAGCTAGCTGAATATATATATATAAACTTATATGAAAATTTTAAATACAGTTTAGGAAATTATACCAGGTGATCAAGAGGAAGAGGGTGGGAGACAAAAATGTTCAGTCTGTCTGTGAGTTTTGAGGAGCTTGTTTATTATATATACAAAATGTTTTTGCTAAGTGGATTTTGATGAAACTATATTTAATGATTTTAAAGGAGCTTGTTATATACAAAATGTTCTAAAGAAAGATGATGGTAGGTTTGAAGAATTGTACATTGTTTTTTCATACTTGTGCATTGGTTTGAGGTTGGTTGTGGCAAGAGTGTAGATGGAAAAGTTATCCATTAGTGAAGTAGACTTTATTTTTATTTCAAATTTATGATTTCTGTTGAATTCTTCAAAGTTTAATACAAGTATGAGTTAATTCCGTATATATTTAATTTCAACATCAAAATGTTATATATATTTATAATACAATTTTTAAATAATATTTTATATGAAATTGATCCATAAATGTAAGGAGAAAAGTTCATTTAGAAACTAAGTTTTTGTTGCAAACTGAGGGACAAATCCCCACTATCCATCTAATTTGATCTAATGATGTGGATTAATCTAAGATTTAATATGCAACCTAAGTCCATGTCTTTTTCTTGTCTTTTTATCTTTCTTATTTATTCACTTTTTTTTTTTTTTCCTTTTTTTGGTCTTTTCTTTTATATTTACATTTTTTTTCAAGCTTTTTTTTTTGTCTTTTTTAATGAACTTTTTTTTAATTCACTTTTTTTTTTAATCACATTTTTTTTATATTCACATGTATTTTTTTTTTAATTCACGTTTTTTATTTTAACTCACGTTTTTTTCACTTTCTTACTTTTTCATACATTTTCATAAGTTTATACATGTTTCGTCCGTTTTTAGACGTTTTTGTCCGTTTTTATACGTTTTCGTCCGTTTTTTAAGTTTTCGTTCATTTTTAGACGTTGTCATCTGTTTTCAGATGTTTTCGTCAATTTTCATACGATTTCGTCCGTTTTTCATACGTTTTCGTCCATTTTTATACGCATTCGTTCGTTTTCAGACATTTTTGTCCGCTTTCATACGTTTTTGTCCGTTGTTATACATTTTTGTCCGTTTTTGTTCGTTTTCATACGTTTTCGGCAGTTGTTCTACGTTTTCTGACATTGTCGTATGTTTTCATATGTTTTTTTACGTTTTCGTTCATTTTCTTACGTTTTCGTCCGTTTTCATACGTTTTCGTCCGTGTTAATACGTTTTCATCCATTTTTATACATTTTTGTCCGTTTTCATCCGTTTTCAAAAGTTTTCGACAGCTTTTATACGTTTTTGTTTGTTTTCATACGTTTTCATCCCTTTTTTTTATGTTTTCGTTTTTATACATTTCTGTCCGTTTCGTCCATTTTCATACGTTTTCTGCAGTTTTAATACGTTTTCGTCCGTTTTCGTATGGTTTCATCCGTTTTTGTCTGTTTTCTTTCGTTTTCGTCAATTTTTCATATGTTTGCGTCCGTTTTCAGACGCGTTTTTACGTTTCGTACGTATTCGTTCATTTTCCTATGTTTTCGTCCATTTTCATACGTTTCTAAATACCATAATTGATATTCTTAAAAACAAGTGATATTTAGAATATCACAGAATATCACGTGTGATATTAAGAATATCAATTGTGATATTCAAAAACGTATGAAAACGAACGAAACCGTATGAAAACGAACAAAAATGGACGAAAACGTATTAACGCAGACAAAAAAGTAAGAAAGTGAAAAAAACGTAAATTAAAAAAACTTTAAATAACTTGTGATTTTCTGAATATCACTTGTGATTTTCATGTTACAAAACATTTGTTAAAAATAACTTGTGATATTCAGAATATCACTTGTGATATTCAGAATATCACTTGTGATATTAAACGAACAAAAACGGACAAAAACGTATGAATACATACAAAAATGTAAGAAAGTGAAAAAATAACGTGAATTAAAAAAAACGTTAAATCACTTGTGATATTCATAATATCACAAGTGATTTTCATGTTACAAAACATTTTTTGAAAATAACTTGTGATATTCAGAATATCACTTGTGATATTCTGAATATCAATATCACTTGTGATATTCAGAATATCACAAGTGATATTTTGAGTATCACTTGTGATTTTCGTTTTACAAAACATTAGTTGAAAATCACTTGTGATGTTCAGAATATCACTTCTGATATTCAAAATATTACTTGTGATATTCAAAAACGTATGAAAATGTCTGAAAATGGCCAAAAACATTTAAACACGGACGAAAACGTAAGAAAATAGACGAAAACGTAAGAAAACGGACGAATATGTAGAAAAACCGATGAAAACATCTGAAAACGGACAAAAATGTATGAAAACGGATGAAAACATATGAAAACGGACGAAAACGTATAAAATCGGATGAAACGTATAAAAACGGACGAAAACGTTTGAAAACGGACTAAAACGTAAGAAAACGGACGAAAACATATGAAAACATATAAACAGCCGAAAACGTATAAAAACGGATGAAAACAGACAAAAAAGTAAGAAAATGGACGAATATGTATGAAAATGGACGAAAACGTATGAAAACGGGTGAAAACTTAAGAAAACGGACGAAAATGTAAGAAAACAGACGAAAACGGGCGAAAACGTATGAAAACGGGCGAAAATGTAAGAAAACAGACAAAACGTATAAAAACGGTATATTTATTTTTAAACTTTAACCACTAAAACTTTTTGAACTTGAAATTTTTATTAATGCACGTAACACTGTAATACAAACCCCATAAAGATACTTATCATAACCTGATGGGAACAAATCGTCACCATCTTATACATATTACACATTAGAGGTATGTGAGAAAATGTTAGTGGATCTAAGATGGTATCGGAGAGAAACATATGACCTAAGGTAGCATGACAAATTGATAATTAATTGCTGCATGCGCACCGCGAAGAGAGACTGAAAGAAACAATAACGAACTGTCCACTGGTTCCATTACATTGCAACTTATTCGTGCCCTAGATATCTAATTAGCATAGCCTATATATAACAGACCTATCCCATTTTATCTATTCCAAATACCCGTATCACCGCAGTCCTATCATTTTAACATTTCTTACCCTATTCTTGTTACTCGAAAAATTCGTATCGTCAATATATTAAACTCAACATCTCCATCATCG
>LBNU01025618.1:34651-45916 GCA_014162995.1 Artemisia annua | reverse complement strand
TTGTTCCTGACGGCGTCACCTTGTAGAGTGTGACGGCGTCACCTTCTGTAATCTTCAAGGTCTTTTGAGTTTTTGTTGTTTTCCGCACTTTTTCACTCCGAAAACGCCCGAAAATGCTTCTTTTGTGATTTTTCCTTCAAAAGTACCTAAAATGAGAAAAGAAACGACTTTGGGTGAAATCCAAACCAAAAACATACGAATTAGGACTCAAACCGACCCCTAAAAACGTAACATTTTTCGTCTCATCAGCTATATTATTGCTTAATCTTTGGTATTTACTCATTAGTTTTCATTGTTACTCCCTTATGCGTTTGACTGTCATTTTAGCCTATTAGTAGTTTCTTAGGTATTTGTTGTTAATGCTCATGTTTATGTACTCATTTTAACTTGCTAGATCATCAGATGTGTTTATGTACCAAGGTCAGGGTCTAAATCAGGTGCATGCTTTGAAAATTATAAATCAACCTTCCTAAAGGTCTGTTTGGATCAAACTGTTAATCTGTGCTCTAGTGTGTTTGAGTTGTTATATCTAGGTGTTGCAAGTTACATTAGGTCTAGATAACTCAATTTAGTCATAAAACTCAGTGGTTTTTAACAAGAAAGTCAAAATCATAGTTAATCTCTCTTAATGATTCACTATTAGAAATTTGGTGATCAATATCATTTAAATCATTTCATTAGTTATTGTTATTGCTTAATATAATCTCATTACAGCTTAGTATAACATAATTAGTAAGTAGGGATCTATAGAATCTCATAAAAGTCAAACTAGCTAGATTACTTAAAAAGTCAAAACTCTTAGAAATAATCTTTTGAATAAACTTGCTCATTTTCCATAGGACTTAATACGTAGTTTCATGTTCTGAGCTTTTGGATATTTAATCTTTGGCTGCTTGTCTTCTTTATAGTATTTTTTATAATTTTGATTTAGCTTGGTAAACTGCTTATTTCCTTGCTTTTATATAGTACTTTTCTGAAATTGTGCCCTGTGCACAGATTTAACACACCACTTTCATAAGCTCACAGCTTGTTCATAAGTGCTTGTTAGTTTAAGATATTGGTTGATTTTAGAAGTCTAACCAGCTAGCTTTATCTGCATGTTCTTATTTTCTATTTTTGTGCTTATTTGGTCTGCTTATTATATGCTTAATGTTGCTCAATTTCACCTACTACACTGACTCATCAGTGTAGTGAGGCTTTTTCATAAGCTCATAATAAGCTCATTACTTGGACTTAGCTTGTGTGAATTGGTTTTTTGAAAAGCCCATCCACCAGATTCAAGGTTCTTGTGCTTAATTTTCACTTTGCAGCTTATTTGATAAGCCTGCAAGGAGCTTTTTGTTTGTCCCATTCCTGTGCTCATTGAGAATACAGTGAATTTGTGGCTTTTACATAAGCTTCTAATAAGCTCACCAGTGGGTCCCATTGTGTGAGCTTTGGCTTTTTGGATAGCTAACCAACCCAACTAGCTGTCTCAAAGCTTATCTCTGGCTTATTAGCTTATTTACTAAGCTTAAACTAGCCATCAAAAAGCTTGCAGACTTGTTTAGTTCACTGTGTATATTGGATTTGCTTATTTGCTTAAATTAGCTTATCCAGTGCTTATTTCTAGTACCTTTTTCTTGTTTCCAGTTTATTATACTTCTTTACACCTTAGTTTACTTTTGTTTCTTCTTTTAAGCTTATTTGGAGTCTTATTTGAGCCTAAATTCCACTGTGAGCCCAAAAAGCTCATCTGTCAAAGCTCATAAGCTCTCATCTGCTTATTTTTAAGTTCTAAAGTTTTTATCTTTATTAAACTTTGTTATTTACAATAGTATAATAGTTTTATAAAAGAAAAATCACAAAAAGAAATAAAAAATAGAATAAGTGCTTATTTAGTCTTATTAGCTTAAGCCATTTGCTTATTTTTGTTAACAACATAGCTTTTTTATATTTTTCCTAGACTCCTGCAATCTTAGTGTATTTTTAGAAAAAGTTTCAGAATTTTCTTTGTTTGTTTAGTATTTATTAAAAATCAATAATAGTTTTAATAATTAATAAATAGTAATTAATTAATAATAAATACATAAATAGTGTAATAATTATATTTTCAGTTTTATAATATTTTAGATTTTTCAAAGTTAAAATTTCATTTATTTAGCTTAAATTCATATTTAATTGTATTTTAGTGTATTATTAAATAGTTTAAAATAGTTTTTAATTAATAATAATTAATTAATAAGTCTAATAAATATTTTTAATTTTCCAATAATTTTCTTAAGTCATTAGGATCACAAAAATATAATTTTCACATTTGTGGGATTTATATTGATCACTTTTCACTTTTTATTTTGTACGTAGACGTTTATTTAAACGTAAACGTACACGTTTTAGGTTTTTAAGTTTTCTTAACTTTATAATAAGTTTCTATATTATAAATAAATTATTTAAGTTTATTTAATTTGCATTTAAGTTGCTAAGACATGCAAATTCTTCTATAGTTAAAAATCGATCTTTTGTTTTGTACGTTTACGTTTATTTTAACCTAAACGTACGTTTCTAAGTTCTTTTACGTTTTTAAGTAGTCTGATTTCACGTATTTGTTTTTATAGCTTGTTTAAGCTATTTCTTTTTATATTCCCTAGTGTAAATCACTCATACCCCTTTTCTGTTCAATATTCCTGATCACGAATTCGTTTTATTACAGATTTCACACCTCGTTGGGATTAAACGACCCGGGGATATTCTGTACTCCTTTGGTGTAATTGCATTGCGCCCTTGATAAGTTTGACTTATATGGTTGACCATTCACAAGTGGTTGACTAATATAACCTGACGTTTGGGGAGCAATCAATGACCCATGATTGGAGATGGTGGGTGGAGTAGTGGGACTGTAATCCTAGGGCTTATTTGGTGAGGTGTTTAAGAGTAGAGAATTGGAGATGGTAACAGAAGGTGATAGGTTGCTTACGAATGGTGTGAATTGCGAAGGAGCTAGAGTGAGTGAGCAAAGGTGATAGGTTTCTAATGAATGATAAGAATGGTGAAGAGTTTGGCCTTGAAGAGGAAGAGGATGCTCCTTTGATTGAGGGTATTTTGAGTGGTGCACTAGGAGCAAGAGGGGAAGTGGGCTTAGCTTTTAGTGATGGAGTTTTGTCTTCTTGAGTGAGATCAACGAAGGTGGTAGTGGAATGATGGTGATTTTAGTTCTTTTATTTGAGAGTGAAAATGAGGTTGAGGAAGAACCCATTGTGGAGGATGAAGAAGATGAAGTGGAGAAGAAAGGTGGTGAGGGAGAAGAGGAGGATGAGGATTTAAATAATCAAGGATGATTATAGTTTAGGCAAAGCATGCATTAGGACTTAAATGGCACTAAAATTTGTTTAACTAAACCTGGAAATGGTGGTGAAAAACATGAAATAGGTCAAGGTTGCAGGAAAGAAGAAACAATTTAGAAATCTGTGACCACACCTCGGACGGTCTCTTAAATAGGGGATGGTCCTTTAAATGTACGAGACCGTCACCTTATTTACGGGGCTGTCACCAGTAAGTTTCCAGGTTTTCACCTAGTTATTTATTTATTTATTTATTTATTTTATTTTTTTTTTGCAACCTGTAACCAACACATACTATCTAACAATCCAGATAATTGCAGAAGAATATATAAAACTACTAATATAGGATAAATTCATAACAAACTTAAGAAATGATTCATGATGTAGCATCCAAATACATAGATAAGAAACACATGCATTCATCCAAGAAACGCATAATAGATACTACAAAAGCTTAAACATAATAATAATTCTATTATTTAAGCAAGAGAAACATCATGTTCACTCTTTTATCACAATTTGAACTACAAGATGCCTTTTTCCATTGACTTCAGTCTCCCCTGATGCGTCTCTCTCAATAGATACTCAATTCCTCTCTTAGTATATTATCAAGTGGTGATCTTTCGGGTTTGAGAAAGGATGATATACGTGACTCAGTTATAGGTTCCATGACTCGATTAAAGAGGCGATATTGAGGGCCTTGAAGGTATGGATACGAGTTCATGAAGTGGTTATAGAGACGGGTAAGAACCATCCCATAGGGCATTAACTTATCATTACTTTCTTTGAGATGCATTATTCGCTTAGCGAAAAAGTATGCAAGATTGTAAGGTTGCCTAGTGAGAATGCAGTAAAGCATGTGAGCACAACATGCCGGTACATACGCTTTCTTGATGAAAAATTAAACGAGTTTTCCAAATGTCATTTGCCATTTCACATAATAGAATTCTTTCATATTCAATTTTCGGCAAAGCTTTATAAATCATTATCTTAACTTCAATATTTTTGTAGAATTTCATTTTAAAATCATCACTTTGATTTTCAAAAATTATTTTCGTTGGTTGGAAATCACCAATTGAAATAACATGCCAAAGATCTTGATCTATTGATTTCACATAATTTTCGAATCTATTTTCCATTGAATAAAATTATCATTTTAGAAAAATGGTGGTTCTTTCAAAGAATACCCTTCTAGATATCTTTCAGATTCCATAGATCGATTCAAGTTTTAAAGTACAGTATACTTTAAGGTTTTTGAGTAACCTGTCTCTGATACCAATTGTAGAAACTAGAGGGGGGTTGAATAGTTTCACCATTTACAATTTCGTTTTAAAACTTTATATGAAACTGTTTATCTTTTTGGAAAATCGTTTGATTGGACGTTTTGTGATATCTATTGAATGTATATGAAAATAATAATAATGCGTAAAAGAAAGCAAAGTAAAGATAAGAGATAAAGGAAGATAACAACCAAACGAGACACAAAGATATATAGTGGTTCGACACGAAGCTCACTCTTCGCCCTACTCCACTTCTCGAGTATCACACTCGAGAGTTCTCAATCACTATGTCAACACGCTCCCTTCGGGCGGAGGAAACTGTACACCAACGCTTAGACCAATTTACGACACTAAGCGTAATGTCGAGTCCTAATCCTAGTTAGAACCAATCTACACTGACACACAGCACTACACGGACATACACCTTGTCCACTTGGATTTACACACAATCCAAGTCTTCACACGGACGTACACGCCGTCCACTTGAATCTTTACCCGATCCAAGTCTTCACAGACCTTCACCCGGTCCTAATGTTCACACACGGACTTACACCAAGTCCTAGTCTTCACACACCGACACACGGACTCACACCAAGTCCTATTCTAGATACACCACTTCACGGATTTACACTTTGTAAGTATCTATACTAACACACCTAATCACGTCTCACACACAAGATGGATATACAAATATACAATACGTACAAACGAGAGAGCTTAGAGGAAGAAGAGAATCGTAACACTAGTTACATATGTGTGATGACTAATCTGTAACACTTTAATTCTTGATGACTTCGGGTGTTCTTCTCTTGCACTTTGAGATAGAGGATGACGGGATCACTTATAAACATATATCAACACGTTATAGTGATCAAAGAAGAAAAAAGAAAGCACATAATGTTTTTGTACCAAAAGGGTATTTTTCTACAGGGAATAGTGCAGTATTTATAGATACCAGGAGGAGCGGGGATGGTCCTTTAAACCTTGGACTGATCGTATATATAAGGGACCATCGCCATGTTTATGGAACTGTCCTGACAAACGCTCCTATTTTTGTACTGGTGTGGTGAAAATTTTATCTGGTTTAGGCGGGAAAATTAGCTGTTGGGGAATTTAAAATTCAAATTTTATTTTCTTAAAAAAACATTTCTTTAAATTTATAAAAATACTTTTGTAAAAAAAAATTTGTCACATAAAAATGTGAGGTTTTAGAAAAATAAATTCTTTGATCACTTTACTAATGTTGGTATTGTTATTTGTTCATACATGAAGTGATGTTGTAGTCGAAATGAGTTTTCTCGATTAAAAACTTATCAAGTATAGTTTTAAGTAACGTGTTTTTATATTTATGATTATCAAAGCATATAGAGACCGAATAATGAAAATAACTTTTTTGCAATTATTTGTATTAGCAAGTTTGTGAAGTGTTTTCTTCAAATGGTCTTTGACGTCCCTGAAGCTAGACAGTTGGTTGAGCTTTATATAACACTCACTGATTTCTTTTATTAGTACGTAACACCTTTTGATAATAATCAGGGAGACATGTTCTCTTGTAACTATCAGAGAGTACTTAACTTCTAATAACTTTCAGGTTCATATGATAGTTATGAAGTGACATTCTCTTTAATCTTTAGCAGAGACTTTTATGCTCACTGGCCTTCAGAGGGTATAGTAGGCTATTTTATGATTAAAGACTTGTCAGAGACAATTTGAGTCAATTTCAGACCTAATAGTTTTGTGAGAGGGAAGTGTGTAAGAGAAGGTAAATGTGTAAGTAGGTGAGGTGGCTTGTTTCAAGATCACACAATAAGAGTGTGTAGAGTAAACTAGTAAATGTATGAAACTGTGGGTGGGTATCGATTTAGTGAATAGCAATTCAAATTCAAATTTGAATGAAGAGTGTGATAGGAGGTTGTGGGAAGCATATGTGTATAAGAAGGTGAGTTAGCCATTCCTAGTTCACATATTAAGAAGAAGAGAATGTGTTGTGAAGATGAGTAAAACTTGGAGACAAAGGGAAGTGACATGTTTGATTTGTGTTGGTAGAATAATCATGAGTTTAACGTGTGGCAAAAGGAATTAGGTAGTAAAGTATGGAATGTGAGAATGTAGGGAACAAAGGGAATGATTAGTAGTATGTTTTGTGGTTTTGTGGACAAGAATGTAAGGATGTGTAAGATAGTGTAAGATAATGTTTGTGTGTTTGAGAAGTGGACACATATGTAAAGGAGAATTAATATTTGACTAGTTCCAATTCAAATATTCAAATTTGATAATACTTGATTAAGCCATAATTAGTATATTCACTAATCATCATGATACAAGTAAGATAAGTTTTTTGCATCATAAATAAAGGAATAATCCTTAAAGGGAAAGTTGCAATAACGCAAAGTGACCTCGGCTTAAATGACCAATAAGGGAGTAAGTCCATTACATGATTAGTAAAAACATACGTAAGGATTACGGTCACTTGAATAGTTTCATTTGAAGCTCTAGTTAAAGTATGAATCTCGTAGGTTTGAGAAAACATTTTTGCCTTGACTAATGGTATCTGGAAAACAAGTTTTGAGTTAGCGTTTTGTAAAACATGAGAACTTTTTTTTGTTATTTCTCTAAGTCCAATCTTAATGCAAGTTTAGCTAACATATCAAATATCATGTACGAACCTGTATTGAAGGAAGCACCTTAGTCGGGTAATAGGAAAGCCGATTTGGAAAAACCGAAACGTACAAGACTGGCGCGCCAGGTTTGGTGTTTTGCGTTTTAGTTTTTGGCTATCGTTCGTGATATTATGTGTTTACGAATATATATTTTCATCATTAAAACATAAAAGAGACTTTGATCATTAATTGAACAACAACTTTTATTTCTTTCATTTTGCTAATAATTATATGTTCTGCGTTATTCATGATTTATTTACGTACGAAATATTACGAAGCTAACCCGCCCATTCGGACGGGCCATAAAGCTAGTTAAATATATACAAAGCCATTAATACTTGAATCATTATAATGGTGTGCTTGGTTCACTACGGATGAATTGTAATGGAAAAAGTAAAGGTAATTCTAAGGAATATAATGAACATTTTTTAGTATAATATTTATCATTCATGTCGATTGGTTCTTACTATTTAATGCTATGTACTTATTATGGTTATTTGTATATTTAAATGTATCCATTTGGAAAAACGATTGCTAGATATTTTAAAAGGTTAAGGTTGCGTTTGGTATTCAACTATTGGAATGAGACTATTACTATTAAAGTGATTAAAGATGTTTGTTTAAGATGAGGAGGCCCACCACTATTATAATAAATGATAGATATAATCCATACTCGATATACATCAAGAGAGAGCTAGGTATGTATCTTTCACAGGTGAGGGACTCACAACTACTATCAAACTTATACCCATTGTTATTAATGGCAGCATACCAAACACACACTAAGAATTTTTGTTGAAACGATTAAAAAAATCCTTATGATGGTTACAATAATTTAATATGTTTGTATTTACAATTTATTAATATCAAATATATTGTATGCAGTTTGATCGTGTATGATGTTTATATCAAAAATTTTAAAAAAATAATAATAATAATAATAATAAAATAAAAACAATTTTAAAAGCGAATATCATGGGACGCGTGAGATCAAGGGAGAAAATTCTAACACATGGGTAAATTTTCATTACCCTGTTTCATAATCCTCAATTTGTCGAAGAATGAAATATTGCTCACTTTGAAGTAATGAATGATTGCATTAGAAACCAACCACCATATTTCATTACAATTATCTTTCCTTATTCTATAAAACCCCAACCAAGCACACCCTAAATGTTAAAGGTGAGAAAGCAGTTCGTAAAGAATATTATGATATTACTCTATTAGATAGAATGAAAAATGTTTAGAATTCGATAACTACCTGTTCAGCAAAAACGTGCGTACATATCCACATGGGTACAAAGGGCCAACAAAAATTATTGAAAAATTATTGGAGTAGGAAGAAGAAAAGGAAAGACTGAGAATCTATGTTTATCAAGAGAACACGCTTCTCTTTATCGAATCATAAATCCAAATACATTTCTTATTTTGTTTTTAAATAACTGAAATATAATACTTTAAAAACATATACACTGTCGGGGGGCAAATTGCAATATATGAATTCAAATTACATGTAGTGTATAATAATACTTTTTTTTTCCTCTTTAACCATAGTTTCTGACTTTTTGGCCGACTAATTCACGGGGTTTGAACCCACCGCCACACAGACTCAAACCAAGTGAAGCCCTTCCTTTTTAGGAGTTTGGCGTGACCACTTAAGGTTGTTTGCACCTAACAGGAATTGAATTTTAGACCTCACATTTTAGAGTGATAGTCACAAGCCCTTTTACCATTAGGCCACCTTAAGTGATTATTTCTATTTCTATTTCTATTTATCTTTAAGTTCCCCATGTTGAACTTTGTTTTATTATTAGTTAAAAATATAAAAAATAAAAATAAAAATAAATAAATAATTGTTTTATTTATTTCATGTTTGGTTATCGTGCGGCGTTGATATGTTGCTAGATAATGTTTCTTGTTAATATAAGTTCTGTTTATGTTATTACCATGCACAAGTGGGAGTTTTTTGTTGATTATATATGCAAATTATGACATAAAATTATATCAGCGATACTTAAAGGACCATAAAGTCACCCACAAATAACAAGATAATTTGATTAATATGTATAATGCGTATAAGGTGACACTTTTGTGGAAAACCGTTATTTATAGGACCATAAGGTCACCCACAAATAACACGATACTTTTGAGTAATATGTATAAACCGTTTTATTATTACGAACTATCTTCGTTCCCACAATTTTCTTCCTAAAGACTCGTTGAAATGTCAACCTTGAAATGGTAATTCTATTCGTTTTTGGAAACATTTTGGTTTGGCGAGGAACCTTTAAGCTCTAGATATAACCGCCTGTTCCATCTAGACTTTAATAAGAATTGTTTACTCAGTAAGCGATATTGCGAAGGATCTTGGAATTGGCACTAGAAATGGCACATTGGGAGTGACGGTTCCTTTACGGTAGCCTCTACACGAACTCATATCAATGACTCTTCGCTCCAATCGTTGGCTTCTTCAACAACATGGATTGCTTGCCTTCCTAGAAAGGTAAACATTTTCCTTTGGAGATTCAACCTGGATAGGCTCCGATATCGCCTCAATCTTTCTAAACATGGAATCGATATCGATTCTATTCTTTGCCCGATATATAACATTAACACAAAATCCGCTTAGCACATTTTTTTTCTTGCGAAATAGTTGCTTAGGTTTGGCGCATGATTCGCATTTGATGTAACATCACAGATCATGCTACGCCTTCCTATTATGACGTCTTCTTATTATGATTGGCATCCATGGATAGAAAGCCCGATATGTAACATTAACGCAGAATTCGCTGAGCACATTTTTTCTTACGAAATAGTTGCTCAGGTTTGGCGCATGATTCGCATTTGATGTAACATCACAGATCATGCTACGCCTTCCTATTATGATTGGTATCTATGGATAGAAAACATCAAGGGTTCTCATGTCAAGAAGAAACACGTCTTTGTCATCATTGTTTGTGTGTTCTGGACCATTTGGAAGTATCATAATGATGTCACTTTTAACTCTCACAACTTGAGGAAAAGTGATATTTATGATCATTTTCATTTATGTTCTTTTAATTGGTTAAAATTTTGAGGTATATTAGTTCCTAATTGGAACGAATGGCTTTGTAAGTCTTTGTTATTTCCTAGCATCTTGCTAGCTTTTAATAATATTCCGCCATTCAAAAGAAATTGCAAAATTTATCAAACCCCGAGTCTCTCATTACCATCCTCCTTCCCAACGTTAGAAGAAATCAAATGAGTCGTATTCTTTTTTATTTTTTTTAGCAAGTTCATGTTCATATTCTTGATCATCAGTTTTCTCCAAAAATGTATGTTATTTAATTGATGTCTTTTTATGATTGATTAACGAGTGTGTAACTGGATATCTGGGTGGAAACATCTAAACGAATGTTTTGATTTTATTACATCTTCCGATGTATTAATGTGATTCATTGTCTATTTAAATGTTAAATAAAATTTAAAAGTATGCATGGTTTTCCGTCAGAAGTGTCATCAAGCCAAGAACTGTACCGTCTACAAAGAAGATTTGTCGAAACACTTGCATGTCAGGATCAATATGGAGGGTTGCACAAGCTACATACAAGTCAAGGGAAAAAAGCAACCCTATTTACATAAGGGGTGGGTTATAGAAACGGGGGGTGAATCCGTTAGTCTAACCCTCTCTAGATTCCTTGTGTACTTTTTCTTGGGGGTTTTTTTTTTTTTTTTAATTTTTGTACTTTTTGGCACTTTGTTGTCTTTTTTTTTTTTTTTTTTTTTTTTTTTTTTTTTTTTTTTTTTTTTTTTTTTTTTTTTTTTTTTTGGTGTGTTTTGTTTATTGTTTTATGTTTTGTATTTTGTGTTTTGTGTTTTGTAATGTTTTGGACAACGTTATCATTAAACGACAACGTTATTATTAAATTAAACGACAACGTTAACATATTATTTAAAAATATCATCTACGACATCACATTATTTATAAAAAATATCATCTTCGACTTTTGAAGATTATTCATTTCATTT